>PVJS01038186.1:0-19549 GCA_004027185.1 Glis glis
TGAGTACGGAACCAATCACAGCCCTCCTTAGGTCACTTCAGGAACCACCTGCGGAACCTCCCCCTGAGGAATTCGCCAGCGCCATCTTTGCCATTAATATGCTGAATTACTGCCACGTGGGAGAGGCCCGGTACTACAGAGCAGGCTACTGCCAGTCCACCAGGCCCTTTCAAGGCACTGGGTAAAGGGCCCAGCACCTAGTGAGACCCTGTTTCCAAATAAGAAATAAAAAAAAATCAGACTTGGGGTGTAGCTTGGAGGTAGAATGCCTCTGGGTTCAATCCCAGTACCAAAAAAAAAAAAAGAATAGAAAAAGGAATGAAGCAAGGCTAAACATATAACAGATATTTATATATTCAAGTTATTCCATTTATGAGTCTCCACATAGGTTATATTACTTAATTTAAATGAATTTCCCCAATGCTTATTGCAATGGCTTGAATGAATTCCCTAAAAAGGCGTGTGTTGGAACTTAATCACCCATATGATAGTATTAAGAGATGGGGCTGGACATGGTGGCACACACTTGTAATCCCAGTCTTTGGAAGGCTTAGGAGGATCACAGATTCGAGACCAGCCTCAGCAATTTAGTGAGGCCCTCTGCAAGTTAGTGAGACCTTGTTTCAAACTAAAAAATAAAATAGGGCTGGGGGTGTAGCTCACAGATAGAATGCCCCTGGGTTCAATCCCCAGTACCAAAATAAATTTAAAAAATCAGTGAGGATTTTAGGAGGTGATTAAGTCATGAGGAAGAGACCATCCTGAATGGAATTAAGGATCTTATAAAATAAGTGCAAAGGTGCCGCCCATCCCTTTAGCCCTTTCACTCTCTGCCACATAAGGACTAAGCAGTCACCCCTTCTGCTACATGAGGACTTAGCAACAAGCACCGTTTTGGAAGGACAGAAAAGCCTTTACTAGACACACGTCTGCCACTGCCTTGGTCTTAGATTTGCTGGCCTCCAGAACTCTGTGTGTGTGTGGGGGGGGGTGTCTTTTACAAATTAACTAGACTGTAGTATTTTGTTATAGCAGCAGAAATGGATGAAGGCACTTATAAAAATAATTCATTTTCTCAGTGACTCCATGATGTTTTACCCAGGGTTGAGCTCTTGGGTAATGAGGGATGAGCCGAAACACCTTCTAGGTAACAAAATTGTAGATTTCATTTACTCCTCATTCCTATTCTTTATAGCTTCCAAAACTTAATTAATTAATTAATTAATTAATTTTGCATGTGTGTGATGCTGGGGATTGAACCCAGGGGCACTCTACCTCCGAGCTGTACCCCAGCCCTATTTTGATTTTTATTTTGAAACAGGGTCTTGCTAAGTTGAAGGTCTCACTAAGTTGCTGAGGCTGGCTTTGAGCCTGTGATCCTCCTGTACCAGCCTCCCAAGGACTCATATTACAGACTTTTCTTTTACATCAGATACTACAGTGTGGTAAATATTGAGCCATGTGCATTACTTGCATTATTTCTCTTAAGCTTCACTAAAAATTCTTGAGGAGTTTATTAGGATTCCTGTCATCAGAGGAAATACAACCAGTTGGCAGAATTATTTTAAGTTAGACACTGAGTTCTACTACTAAATTCCCTAGTAGAACATTTTCATTTTTTGAATCTCTCCAAATCATAATCACACTGTATGTATCACCTTGTCATCTCTTGTGCCTTGCAGCCTGGTGAATGACAAAGAAGTTTATTAATAGCTAAACATAATTTTTAAATGACTATAAATAATAATAGTTTCTCACTTCCTCTGTGAACTTTGAGAACTCTCTTATGTTTACAATGCATTCTTTCTATCATAGCAAACATCTAATGATCAACCAACTATTTTATGTAAGATTCGTATCAGGTCATGAATATTTATCTATGGTATGCATTAATACAACAGATTGTGTTTTTGGCGAATATAGTATAAAATGCTATATTTAATCTTTTTGTCTGGAAATGAAATGAATGTGGCCCGAGTTGATGGGGCACAAAATAACCAGGAGACATCTGCAGAAGAGACTGTAGTTCTGCCCAGATGGCAGGAACAGTGTGTTCGGTCCTCTAGAACATTAAGTCCACTCTAAATCTCTAGGGACCTAGCCAACAGTATGTGTTCTCCATCAATTCTATCCCATAATTCCAACCCTGAGATTAAGTAGGATGGGTCTGCCCCTCTCCCCCAAAAATGTGCTTGCCCTTTTTTTCTTTATCTGGTTTTTGGTCACATTGCAGTTAAAAGTTTTTTTTTTCTTTTTTTTTTAAATGCCATTTTCCCCTAAGCTTTATTCTCAGCATACGTATGTTCAGAGCTTTTTAAAAAAACTTAGCTTACAATACAAAGCCATTTTGCAAGATGCAGTCAAGGAATGTACAGTTGTACAGTGTAGTACAGGAAGTATAGTAATCGCAGGTGTTCAGAAAACAATAGACAGCCTTTATTTAAAATAAACCAGGAACACATATGTGCATGTATGTGTTTATCCATAATCTTGTTAAATGTGTGTATGTAAAAATAGACATAGATATGTATACAGCTGATGCCAAATTTAAAAAATTGCTCTGCAAAGGAAACATGAGTCTGAAGAGAGGACCTACAGAATGTGAGAAAATCTTTGCCAGCTACTTCATTGATCAAAAGAACTAATATCTAAAATACATGATGAACTTAAAAAACTTAACACTAAAGAAAGAATGACCCAAGGGGAAAATGGGCAATGTAGTGAATAGATACTTCTCAAAAGAAGAAATACAAATGGCCAGTAAATATATGAAAAAGGTTTAACATCATTAGCAATCATGGTACCATTTTTACTCATTCATTCATTCATTCATTCATTTTGCAGTACTGGGGATTGAACCCGTGGGCTTTGTACCTCCGAGCTATACCCCCAGCCCTATTTTTAATTTTTTTTTAATTTTGAAATGGGGCCTCACTAAGTTGTGGAGGGCCTCATCAAGTAGCTGAGGCTGGCCCCAAACCTGCTATCCTCCTGTCTCAGCCTCCCAAGTACTGGGATGACAAGCGTGTGCCACCACGCCCGGCTTATGGTACCATTTTTAAACACAGCTACTTTCTCTTTCCACCTTGGCACTTTCTTAATGTATGCAACTAATACATGGGCAAGAAAAGGGAAATCAGTGAAGGAAATAGAAAATAAATAATTAAAGATACAGGAGATGAATATTTTGTAGCCACATCCCTAAAGGATACCATGAGAAATGAGAAGCTGTTGAGGGGTTCAGAGTAAGAGTCAAAACTTACGTCCCTGGGCCCAAACTGGCCAACACTCTGCTGTCATAAAGAAAGCATTAGAACGCAGCCACATGCATTCATTTACATATTGACTATGACTGTTTTTGCACTACAATGCTGGAGGTGAGTAGTTGAGATAGGTCCCATGTAGCCCACAAAATAAAAGCATTTACTATCTGGCTTTTTACAGAAAACCATTGATGATCCTTCAAGTAAAGGAACGGTTGAAGGAATGTTTCCTGAAGGGCAAAATCACCCCCGTTGAATAAGAAGAAAGAATGCCAAGCGTCCTCTCTGGATTTATCAGTAAGTAGGTTTTGGGCTGAGTCTGTGATAGGAGTTTTCAATGAGAGTGGGTGGGGTAAAAAGAAGCACAGAGTAACTGAAGGAAACCCATTCATGATGTACTCCTCACCCATCCTTAACAAATACACTACTTCCCCTCCCAGCCCACACCAGCAGCATGTATTATCTCCATTCACAGATGAGAGACGAGATTCAGAGAGTGCAAGCAACTTGGCCAAAGTTGCACAGAGACCGCACTCAGCACTAGAACCCAGATCTGTTTAATCAAAACCCAGTTTTCCTTCCATATCATATGGGTTTTTTTCCCTTGAAGTTAGGCCCGAGAACCCTCAAATGTTATAGAATTGTTTAGACTCCAGAATTGTGGACTTGGAGGGCAAACTGTTCTTGCAGGGAAATGACATCCTGGAAACTCATTTGTCATCCCTGCCACCTGGTCCATAAAGGCGTGGGATCGTTTAATAACTGTGTTCAATTAATCGAAAATCATTCTCTCTCCAAATGTAAAGTATTTGTGCTCCCTGGACCCGTCTGATTGATAGAAAATGCCTGCTTGGTGTAAAGTTTTGGTAGACACAGCAGAGCTCACTTATAGAAGCATCTGTTGTAAAGGATTCCACATAGCAAAGAGAATGAATAAATGTGTTCGTTTAAATTAATAGTCATTAAGGGAACAACAATAACAATAACAATAGAGGAAAGAAAAGCATAAATAATTGCAGGAAACTTAAAAGTCCTGATAGGCCGGAGCCTCACCAGTCTACATGAAGCACTTCCATGAAAAGACAGAAGCATTTTCCCCAATAGGTAATCATTGTTGCCCAAATTCATAGGTATATATCATTTGAGATATATTAGACTAATTTTCTCCATTTCTTGCTCAGATTTCAAGCCAACAATTTTAAATAAGATTGGCAGGGTGGAGGGAGAAGGTTGATATAGGTACCCATCCATTAAAAGCACTTTATAGCAGCTAAGTGTGGTGGCACACCCTTGTAATCCCAGTACTTGGGAGGCTGAAATGGGGATCCCAGGTTCAAGGCCAGCCTCAGCAATTTAGTGAGGCCCTATGCAACTTTGTGAGACCCTGTTTCAAAGTAAAAAAATAGGGCGGGGGGTATAGTTCAGAGGTAGAATACCCTTGGGTTCAATCCCCAGTAAAACACACACACACACACACACACACACACACACACACACACAGCACTTTATAGCAGTAGTACTCAACAAAGCTGATTTTGGCCTTCAAGAGACATTTGCAGGATAGAGAAATTTTATTGACATATCAAAGAATGGAGGAGGTACTACTGGCCTTTAGCAAGCAGAGCCCAGAGCTGCCACTCAATATGTCTAATTCACAGGGCGGTTCCCCACAACTAAGCATTTGGGGGCCCAGAATTTTGGTAGTTCTGTTTGAGAAATCCTGCTTCAGAGGAACCACCACTGTGGCACATTAGCATCCCCGCCATCCACATAGACACTAGTATCCCAGATACACTAACTGTACACGGGCCACCATTATTGGCAAAATCATGAAATACAATCCCTCAACTATCAAATTGCAAAGGACAGCCCTAAAGCAATCAATATTCAGGGTTGATTGAAAGAATAAAAATAATACATTTTTTCGATATTAGCAGGTATGATTTACTTAGTATGTATTGTATATTTAGTATGTAGTCATGTATATAACAAAAACTGGACCTCCTCTTCAAGATGGAATTATATACACATGTAATTTTGTACAAATGAACACCCTTTGGACCAGTGGCCTAGAATTCCATAGAAAGGGTACTATAAAGACCTATATAGGGCAATTTGCCAATTTATCCAGGGAGAGAGATAAATGTGTGATTGAGAAAAGTATTTGTTGAGCAAGCTGCAGCTGTGTATAACTAATACCTAATTGCTCATCTAGAACATATTATCCGTCAGGCAGAACAAAGGTGGGCAATTTGCTATGATCTACTATGATGATTTACCAAATTACTGCATAAAAATACACTTAGCTCATATTAAGGTTATGACACTCAGCAACCAAACCCCAGGGTATTTAGGATTAATGGTGATTGAGCCTAACTTTCCTTTGTGGGTTTTAAAAAATATTCTCCAGGAAATTAATCAAAGGTAATATTAAAAACTTCAACTGGAAACCAAAAACTGACCTTTGAATTCTTCTAAAACTACTACACAGAATTAGACAAAATATGGTACTCTAAGCTCTAATATGGGAAACATAAATTTAAATATGAATTAGGTTTGCTATTCCATTGATGAGTTATACTGTTTTTAGTTGCTCTCAGCCCTCTGTATCTGTGTATTCTGTATCCATGGATTCAACCAACCACGGATCGAAAAAATTTGAAAAGTAATTGCATGTGTATTGTGCATTTTGCAGACATTTTTCCTTGTCATTATTCTCTATAAACAATATAGTATAACAGCTATTGACATAGTATTTACACTGTATTAGGCATGCCAAGTAATCTAGGATTACTTAGAATTACTTAGGATATGGTAAGTAAGCTAGGATTCCTAGTAATCTTAGGACCTTCAGGAGTCTGTGCATAGGTTATGTGCAAATCCTGCTCTTTTATATCTGAGACTTGAGCATCCATAGATTTGGAAATCTGCAGAAGTGTCATGGACCCAGTCCATTGGATATCAAGAGATGAGGATATACAGTAATTATATCTGTAGAATAAATATGGGTATAATGAAATTTCCTCTTATTCCATTACTTAATCTGAGTTACCTGCCACTGACAACAGAAATATTTCTAGTGGATACAGCATATCTGATTCCTATTCAAAGGATGGAAAATAGAGAAAATATTATTTTTAAACACCATCGTCCTTTATTTGAACTGCGATACCCTGCCATTCTGTAATGTGAATAGAATTTACTGCAGAGGAGAACAATTATAAAAGTGTATGCAAAACGCATGCTTAAATCTCCTTCTATTGGTATAATTTTCTTGTAAAAGCGAATATCATTATGACATAATTATAGTTGATCCAAATCCCAACATGAAATTAACATTTCAAAGATATAATAGAATTATAATATTTTCCTACAGGACATAATATTTTATAAATTCAGACTCAATTTATAATCTTCTGAACTTCACATGAAATTTAAGAGACTATCTTTCAATTTAAACTCCACTAAATTTCAAATGAACAGGTTTGATCCCACATGTATGAAGAAAGACCCAAATAAAACCTCTAATGACAGAGAAAAATAAACTACATCTGTCCTGAAGTCCAGCCTACATAAATCTATTTTCCCATTTAGCCGGGGTGATTTGCCCAATAATCAAGCATGGGAATGTTTTTCTATTAATAAATCAGATTGTCAGAATTCAGTGAAAGTTTTCCCGGGCAACCATAAGTAATTTAAATAGATATACTACGTAAAGTGGATAAATATTTGATAATCATATTATTTGATATTAGCATTGTACTTCTGGTTGCTTAGCTACCACCTATATTTTAGAATATAATATTCTATTTCCTGACTATAAATGTAATGAATACTCATTTTATATAATTTGAAAAATACTGAAAGGCACAAAGAAGAGATACAAGCCAACCGTGTTCCCAGCACAAGATATTTGCTACTGGTAACTTGCTTTTTTATTTCTCTTCAGAACTTATTTTCTAGAATTATATCGTTAGATAATTATATGCCTTAACTTTCTATTTATTATAATTGGCCATTTTCCCATCACAATAGTTTTTTAAAAAAAACCTTTCAGTGACCTTCCATCTTACCGTATGCAAGTGACAAATTAGTACAATGGGGTCTTGGTTCATACTGCTCCTTGTATTTTCCCCTGACAGAGAGCAGAGCTCTCTGGTGTCTTTTGATAAGGCTACTGATCCCATTCCCGAGCCCTCCAACCTCATTCCTCATCACCTCTCGGAGGCCCCACCTCTGAATAACATCGTACTGGGGGCTAGGATGGCATCATGAACTTTGAAGGGACACAAAAATGCAGTCCATGGCAACTGGTCCTCATGAACGGCAGCATGCTCCCATCATCTATCTCTAGGACCCCAAGACCTCCCCTCCTTGACCTTGACTCTGGACACAGCAGCCTCCTTGTTCTTCTTCCCCCGTATGGGGATGGTTCCTGCTCAGTGCCTTGCTTCTAGCCAGCCCCTCTTCCTGGAATGCTTTGCTTCTAATGCACGTAGCTCGTCCACCTCTTCCCCAAGGACAGGATGTCTGTGCACTAAGTGGACGAGCCGAGTGACAGGATTGAACTCCTTTCATAGCCCTGAACTTCTGGGGGGAAAACGAAAATGAACTGTTTCCTTGTAGACTGTACTTTTCCAGTCAGAAAAAAATGTAGGCACAGGTATAGAACAGGAAGCCTTTCATTTCACAATGCTCCCTTTGACACGAAAGGAGCGCGGGCTCTCTTCCTTCAGCCAGATGTCCCGATATGTACATTGTCCCTCGTTTTTATCACCTCCAGCTGGCTTCCCCCTGGCACTAATAATTATCATCCATAAAGCAGATGACCTTGCCAGCCAATGGCTTCTCCCTTTAGCTCCACCATGTTATTTTTTCTTTTTTAAATATTATAACCCAACTCGCCAGTATACTATTAATAGCTATAATTTTTGAGTCATGGCATCATAGATTTATCCAGTCTGCCAGAATACCCAGATCTTTTCTTACTCCACACACATTGTACTTTAATATGATTTCTTTTATTGGACCAGGAGTAGCTTGCTGGATGTGTTATGAAGCTAACCATGGGCGTATTATGAAAGCAATACTTTCCAGCTTTGTTCAGCCCTGCTCCAGTTTTGCTCATAGATCACATGGGAGGAGAGGGAGGGCTCGTCCTTTAATCCCGGAAGCTACTGTTCACTGCCCCTTCTACCGGAAGAAAACAACACCCTTCATTATCCTTCAAGACTACCTGGAAAGTGATTTCTCAGAAGACAGTCCGTAGACATCCAGCATCAAAAACAACAGAGTGCTTGTTAAAAACGAGGACCCCTGGGCTTCCTCCTACCTCCTGACCAAATTGAAGTTTGAGGTGGAGCAGGAAGCCCAGGTGGTGGCAACTCTGGAGTGAGGGTGAGCTGAATGTGAGAGGCTAGAGAGGTGGCCGCAGCCGGACCAGGCTGAGTCTTTTAGACTCACTCTGTCTTTACCTTGTACAAATACAATGGGAAACACTTGCAGGGCTCTAAAGGAAATGGCAAGCTGGGCTTGGCAGCACACACCATTTAATCCCAGTACTTAGGAGGCTGAGACAGGAGCATTGCAGATTCAAGGCCAGCCTCAGCAACTTAGTGAGACCCTCCGCGACTTAGCAAGACCCTGTTTCATAATAAATTTTTTTTTAAAAATGCCTGGGGGTGTAGCTTGGAGGTAGAATGCACCTGAGTTCAATCCCCAGGACCAAAATAAAGCAAGGGCATCCTGGCAGGGATATGCTGAGCTAGCTCGGACCATAGAGCCTCCAAGAGCTGCACTGTTCAATAGCATGGTCACTGGCTACATGTGGTTATTTAAATTAAATTCTAATAAGATGAAAACTTTAGTTTCTCAATCACACGGACCATATCTCAAGTTCTAAATAGACACCTGTGGCTAGTAGCTATGTGTCAGACAGCACAGATAGAGGATATTCATTTTCCCAGGACATTCTATTAGCAGCACTGCCCCAAGTGTGCTCTGTGGACCCAAGACTGTGTTAGAAGTACACAGTATCAAACCGGGTCTGGGGGTGCATGCCTCTAGTCCCAGTACTTGGGGGCCGAGCAAATAACAAGACTCTCAGCAACCTAGTGAGGCCTTTCAAAACAAAGAATCAAAAAAAGGGCTGAGGGTATAGGTCAAAGGTAAAATGCCCCTCCCTGGGTTCAGTCCTCAGTACCACGAAAGGAAGGAGGGAAGGAAGAGAGGGAAGGAGGGAGGGAGGGAAGGAGGGAGGGAGGGAGGGGCAAGTCCTGCCCTGTATCCTAAGATAATACTTCAGTAACCTGTATGCATGTTAATGCTCAAGAACCATAGTTCTAGAAGGTAACGTACCATTTAATGGAATCCGACTGATAATTTGCTCTTTTAAATGGACTGAAAAGCACCAGTAAGCATCCATAAAGGGAAGGAGGAGAGATGCCAATATTGCAAGTAAAATTCCAACTTGGACCTCAGTTTTATGAGATCTCAACAAATCCCTTTAGGAACTCTGTGAAATCTATATACCACCTGGTTCAAGTTAAATGCTCTGAATTTGGAGGCAAAAAAAAGATAGGCTTACAGTTCTTTCCAAACATGATTTCAAGGTGTCCCCCTCTCTTCTCCCTTCCCCATGCATTCCCCTGAATTATCCCTCCGTAATGTCTTGCTGTTGTGAATAGGATTGCTGCACATCACACCAATCGAATCCAGGATCTGACACAAAAAGCTTAAATTTCCCTTTTAGGGTTCCCAGTGGAAGACTATAATGTGCGAAATGTTATTTGTTGGGTCGTTAAAAGAAACTAATGAACTCACCGGCTTCCTGAAATTATAGTTCTATTTTTCGGGAGCGTGGTAGCCTATTTATTTTTTAACTGTACTATTATCATACCAATACATCAACTTATGGTTGTTACCCATTGCAGACACGTACTTCACTTCAACTTTATGGCGCCGTCTGTTACATGACATACCTGGGGAAGTTCACCAAAACCCCAGACTTGTAAATAGAGTGTCATAACATGCGGGAGGGCAGAAATGCTTCCCAATAGCTAGCCTATGCTAAAGCTTAATTTTGAGCTGAAGAACAGCCTAGTAACATAGTGATCGTCACATGATAATCAACATTAACCTGAAATGAACCTCCTATACATTACTGACTAAATGTTTGTACCCCCCATTCATAAGTTGAAGTTCTAGCATCCAATGTGATGGTATTTGGAGATGGAGTCTTTCATGGGTAATGAGGGTTAAGTGATGTATTGGACGTGGAGAGCCTATAATATGATGAGTGGCTTTATGAAGCTGACAGACATCTACCTCTTCACACAGGAGCTCAGAGGAAAGGTCATATCAAAATAGAGCAAGATGGCTACAAGCCAGGCAGTGAGGCCTAATCCAAGCCAGCCAATACCGTCACATTGTACTTCAGCCTTCGGAGTATGAGAAATATATATTGTTTAAACCACGAAGTCTATGATAGTTTGTTATGGAAATTTGTGTTAGTCAACATTCTGTCGCTGTAAAAATATACCCAAGATAAATCAACTTACAAAGAGGAAAGGTTTATGGTGACTCAGTGTTTTTAATATTTCAGTCTATGACCAATTGGCCCTGTTACTTTGGGCCCATTGTGACACATAATATCATGGTGGGAACTCATGGCAGAGGAGACCTGGGTATTGTTGCATATGTCTGTCATCCCAGTCCTTGGGAGGCTGAGACAGGAGGGTCACAGGCTCAAGGCCAGCCTCAGCAACTTAGCAAGACTATCAGCAACCTAGCAAGGGCTGGAATGTAGCTTGGAGGTAGAATAACCTTGGGTTCAATACCCAGTACCCTAAAGGAAAAAAAGAAAAGGAAAAGAAGAGACCTGGTCCCTTGACCTTTTAACTGAAGCAAAAGGCAAAGCAGAAGGGCTCCATAATCTCATCATGGACACACCCCCAGTTACCTCAGACTTTCCACTAGGCCGCACCTCTTAAAGGCTCCATCACCTCCAAATGACAACAAGCTGAGGACCAATGGCTTGGTTTGACCTTCACTTACATTATCAAGCTAAAATCACTCGAAGCCTCTTTACAGTTGAGGAAACTGAGGCTCCCTCAGTGGTTAAGTAACTTCCCAAGGTCACTGTTAGTCATTGCAAGGCCACTGCATGTATAGTTTAATTCAAGTTCCAGGAAATCCACGCACAGCTTTGTATATAGTGGCAGCTAAAAAGCCATCCAGAGCCTCCCATGTACTTGCAACTGCTGCTAACAAGTTTTTACAGCTATGGGAAACTATTACCTGCATTTAAACAGATGCTATTATTTTTATGGGTATAATTAGGTTCTGTGTATAAAACATACATCTGCAGCTATTTCCCGCTTTTATTTGAGAAATCTTACTGATTTGGATTCATGTAGCACAAACAAGATGGCCTGCTAAATATGCAAATTTACACCAAAAGGGAATGTCTACATGCATAGGGAGCCCAACTTCGAATCTGTTTTTGTAACTGTTTATGTGACCTTGGGCGAGTCACTTTATCTTTTAGGATAGAGGGTTCTCCTGTGAGAAAAAAATCTTTACTCTTCTCAGATATAACATCCAATTTTATGTTCTCAAAGAAGAAAACCTTCTCAAGAACTCTATCATCTCATCTGACAAAATAAAATGCTTGAACCTCATAACAGGTTTGGGTCTTGCTGCGTGGTTACTTTGAATTTTGATCATTGAGGTCAAAATCAAGAATGGAAAGTAAGAGAGAAGGAGAAGAAAGAGAATAGAATAAAAGGAAGGAAGGGAGGGAGAGAGGGAAAAAGGGAGGGAGAGAGGGAAGGAAGGAAGGAAGGGGATTGACTATATGTGCTGTTCCACCAGAGTGAAAAAGACATTTTGAAACATCAATCAGTTGATATAATCTGTCCTGTTAGCAAACATAAAATTATCATTTGTATTTATCATCACTCATCTAACAAGAAGTGACCTCACAACAGATCAACCATACAGTAATAACAACAGTAATTTATCGATTTACACAAATAAAAAGTTCATGGGTAGGTACAGCTTCAGCCAAGTGTCCTGCCAGCAGCTCCAAGTGTACATCTTTTCAAATTCTTTTTACAAAATAAAATTGTCCGAGAATTAAATCTCATTGGCTGAAAAGGAGTCTTATGCCCATATTTGAATCAGTCATATGGCCAGGATAGGTCATGTATTTATTCTTTGAACCAGTTGAAAGAAGGCACCCTCATTCTTAACCAGCTAGACACAAGGAAAACACAGGTACAATTACCAGAAGAAGAGAATGGACATCTGGAAAGCAGAAACTATAGTCATCCACATCATCGTGGTTTCCCCTATTTCACTAAAGATAATATAATAATAGCTATACATTTTTCAGCATTTTCTCTATACCAGAGACTGTGCTAAATGCTTGACCTATGGTTAACTCTGCATTCTCACTGCTGTAATCCAAAACACCCAACCACCACCACTTAGACACAGGAAGATGTATCAAAGGGAAATTCCAAGGATCCAGAAATTGGTCTTCTGTTTTGTAAGTCATGGAGGAAGAAGCTCATATTTTATGAATCCAGAATGACTTGCTGGTTCTATAAAAAGAACATTGTATCACACCCTAGGATGACCTAAAAAAGTGAGAGCAAGGAAGTATTTTGGGGGCCCCAATAGTTGGAGCTCACCTGGATGCCAGGTGTGTCTTCCCCTGCCATGGGGCCTTTTGCTTCTTCATATTGGGTTTCTGTTCAGGACTTCTAAAAAAAAGGAGTTAATGAGCTGAAATATTTTTTATTTGCACTCTCTGCAGAAAGTGCTCATTGAAGCTGACATGAACTTTTTTCTTGAAATGGTTCCTTAAAACTTTTTAAACCTTGACACATTCCTTATCAGTGTCCCTCGTTTTGGTTTCTAAAAACCCTACCTTGTTTTCTTCCCACTAAGTTGTGTTGAACGTGCAGTCATGTATAAATTAGATGCATCCGTTGAACAGACATTCCAGTACCACATGGCTACTAAGGGGCTTTGGCTACCCACTTGTTCTTTCAAAGATCACCTGGGAACTTGGAATTTATTGTTCTGTACTTCAAAGGATTGTTTTCTATCTGTTTGCTTCAAGCAGCTTGGGCTCTGGGTGACCCATGCTCAATAAAGAAAGTGTTTGCTTAACAGTCAAGCATATTATATTTTCCCTGACTCTGAATTAAACTCTAGGGATAATGTTCCTGTATTTTCCATACAGATTAATAACTCCAACCTTTCCTGATTGGATGAAAGATATTTCGAATACAGAATTCAAACCTGATCCTTCATCCTATACTGTAGAATGCACAGGGAATCCTTGATCAAATTTCCGGCAGTTACAAGCTGATAGATTAGGCATTAGGGTATATATTTGAGAAGTATCTCTAGTAGCTAGTAACACCTCACTTGTGTCATTTAAATAAATGAGTCATGTTTCATTGTACACCATAATATTTCACTGTTACCTGCACAGACTTAAATCTGTTCATGTTTTCAACAAACTCAAGAGCAAAGACATGAATTTAAAAATGTATAAGTGTTTACACATAGCCAAAGCAAATATAATCAACTCAAGAGTCCAGGCATGAATTTGAAAGTGTATAAGAAGTGTTCCCCCATAGGCGAAACAAATACAAACCCCCCGAACAAATTTTTATGGTAAAGGGACTGGTTGAGTACCAGATATGGATAAGATAATTGGAACTCCATGTTAAGCTCTCACTAAAAAATAATTCATTGATGTATGCTACTCCACTTACAGGGAGAAGTTTGTTTCCCTTTGTAAAATTTGACCTACTTCAGAAGAGCGTTCTTTCCAACCCTCACATCTGTAAATTCCAGTCCTGAAATGTCAGTTCTCTGGTATGAAAATGAGAACAGAAATGTTTCTACTACTCCTTCAGTTACATCTATGTAACTTAAGGACTACCTGAAAGCATGTTTGAAAAGACACTGAGTGCGTCCAGTATGTAATTCTGTTCCCAGCCCTTTATCCACCCAAGGAGAAGAGTATGGTGGTGGTCTGGTCCAGCACTTGGCGTATCACCATCAGACCAATGGCAGTCAAGATCCTCAGGTCTCTCTCTGCATCTATGAGAAGAGAAGCATTCTCTTCCCACTGAGGAACCTGAACTGTAATATGCAATCCTGGAGCTATAGATGTACCAGGGGGAAGAAAATGAGGCTGAATGAATGATATTGTCACAGACTTGACCACTATAGGTTAGGGATGACTTAAAATATGAGATCTAGAGTTTTATGTAGCAACAAAGCTAAAATATTCCAACAAACTGTTTTTTCCATTAATTCTTATCTCTGTCATGAGCTAGAGCATCAGAAATGTTACTATTTATTTCATAATATTGGCCTCAGTACAAAATATCTATCATCTATCTATCTATCTATCTATCTAATTTTATTGGTGCATTCTAGTCTCACATCATAATGTAGTTCAGAGTGATAGTGACATCCATGCACACAGAACTTAGTGAGCTTCCCCCTGGCTCCCTCCCCACTCCCTCCTTTTCCCCATATATGATATTGAGATTGGCATTGATAATTTCACCTATGCACATAATATCAATAGAAGTATTTCCTTCATTAATTCTCCCTCTGCCCCCCCCACCCTCCCTTAAACCCCCTCCTTTGCTCCACTGGGGTTTCTCCTCCATTTTCTAAAGTCCCTCTTGGATACTGATTACTCCCTAGCTTCCACATTTGAGAAAACATATGACCCTTCAGTTTCTGTGACAGGCTAATCTCACTTAGCATAATTTTCTCTAGATCTATCCATTTTCCTGCAAATGACATAATTTTATTCTTTGTTATTGCTGAGTAGAATTCCATTGTGTGTTCACCTCATAATTCTGCAATCCATTCATTTGTCAATAGACGCCTAAGTCGGTTCCATAATTTGGCCATTGTGAATTGTGATGCTATAAACAGATATGCATATATCACTATAATTTTCTGATTTCATTCCTTTTGGAAAGATACCCAGCAGTGGTATAGCTGGATGGTATGGTGGATCCATTCACAGTTTTCTGAGGAATCTCCACACTGACCTTCATAGTACCAAATAGCTTTCTCACTTATCTTGACCAGTGTTTCCAACATTGATCAAATTAGTGATATTTTGCTGAGTTTTTGATTGCCTTATTTTTTCCTGGATGAAAAGGTGGAGCCAGGTGGAGCCATACTTCTGTGCAAGTCTGTCAATCAGGAACAGCCATGGCCAGCATCATGTGTGTTTTGTTTGAGTCTTTTAACCTCTCTGAGACTTAAGTTTCTTCATCTGAAAAATGGAATAGTAATATCCACTATAGAAACTCACAGTAAAAGTTATCATCAGTATAAAATATGAAAACTGTCTATATGGTACCATAATAGAGCATGCACTAATGAAATGACTGCTGATTCATTTCCTATAAACACATTTTACATTTGTTGCTGACTCTGTCTACATTTGCCTGCAAATGTACATATTTAAGACTGAGCTGTTTTTCCCAAAGAATATGGACAGGAGAGAATCTATGAATTGAAAGTTTTTGACTTTTCAGCAAGCATGAGAATAACATTATTGTCCCTGTTTAAATAGTGAAGTTTCAAAGTAAAAATGCTTGGAGTCATATAGATATTGAATTAACCCTTCATCCTATTCAGGTAATATATATGTGTATATATATATATTGCAAAACGGTTATTCACGATGAAATTATTGGATTGCAGAATAAGACATTTAATTTGGTTTGAGCAATAATCTGAGGTTCTTGTGGTTTCTGATGAATAAATACTATATATAAATTAATAAGCTACCTAGATTATGACTTCTTTTAGAACCTGTTTATATCCCAATTTCAAAAATTTATTTGTTAATCACACCATTTAATAGTGCAATCATAAAGGTTGATGTACTTTTATAAAAGCTGGAAGGGGTCTAACAGATCTGCAGAAGGTATTAGCCTCACCGAAAAACTAGCATTTGGGAGTCATTGGAAAGCCATCAGAGATGTAAAAGCAAATATAGAGAGAAGTTCCTATGTATAAAATATTTAGCAAGATAATAAGGTAATATGACATTGGCGAACTATAAAAGTACAATGCAGAATGCATAGGGAAGAGAAGAACAAAGACATTTCAAAGGACTGAAGATTTCTGACTTTATTCTGGGATGAATATAGTAAAAATCAATGAAGAAAAAAATTGGACAAAGGTATAAAAGAGATACTAGGTTTTTCTGATAATGGAAGTGGAAACTAAATATAAATCCCTTGCCCCTTTTCTATGCTTCCTCTTCCTCTTTACCTGAACCAATCCCACAGCATAGCCATTATCTTCCCTCTTTTATAATCGAAAATTAAAATAAAACATGCAAGCAGAAACAAGCAGAGAAATTTACAATTATTTTCAAAGTTTACATAAATGAACTTACATTGTACGTATTTTTTTCCTTTTGAGTTTCTTTGACTAAATGTACTGGTAACCCAGGTGCAGGGGTGCATGCCTGTACCCCAAATACTTGGGATGCTGAGACAGAAGGATCACAGGTTTGAGGACAGCCTCAGCAGTTTAGGTAGAGTGCCTCTGGGTTCAATCCCCTATAGCACAAAAAATGTTGTGGTAATAAGTGTTTTTCCATATTAGTACATGTTGTGGTAGTTCTTATTGCTGTATATGAATATAACCTATTATCTTACCATAAAATAATGCTATTATAAACAGCCTGGAACAGGATTTTCTGTTCATTTCTTTTCTGAAATATACTTAGAAGTGGAATACTGGGTCAAGACTTTGTAGACATTCATCTTTAGTTTTATAAACTGGTGATGCCAATTTTTTCTGATACTGCCACTACTCGTATATTCCTATGGGTCTATAAGCTCACCATTACTTGGGATTATTGTGTTTGTTTTGTTTTAATTTTTGCCATTCTTACACTTACTGATATCTCACTGAGTTCCATTTGTATAGATGCATACACGTGAAAAAATGCATGGATCTTAAGTGTTTGGTTTGATAGGTTTTGACAGGTTATTCAAAACACAATACCATGTAGAACATTTTAATCACACCAGAAATTACCCTCTTGCCTTTCCCCACTCAATTCCATGCTACAACCTGATTTTGATCACGGTAATCCTATTCCTGTGCCTCAAATAAATGACATCCTGTAGCACATAAACTTTTCCATCAGGCTTATTTTGCTCGACACTGCATCTATACGATTCATCGATGGTATGGCATCCAGCAGTATGAATTTACTCCGTATTATCCATCACAGTTTTATTGTATGTATATGTCAGAAAATATTTATTCCCCTCATTTCTTAATGAGCACTTTTGAGTTGTTTCAAATTTGCAGCTATTGTGGTGAGGCTGTGGTGAATGTTTTCATGCATCTTTTTACAGACACATGCTTCTATTTATCTTTTATAAATACCCAGGAATGGAATTTCTACATTGTGGGATAGATATATGTTTAACTTTGGAAGAAACACCAAAGTATTTGCATAATTTTACCAGCATTTATGGGTGTTAATAGTAGCTCCATATTCTTGCCAACATTTAGCCTTGTCATTCGTGTGTGTGTGTGTGTGTGTATGTGTGTGTGTGTGTGTGTGTATTTTACTGGGGATTGAACCCAGGGGCATTCTACCTCTGAGCTATACCCCCATCTCTTTTTATTTATTTGTTTTTAAATTTTGAAATAGAGTCTAAGTTAGCATGTGTTGGCCTTGAACCTGAAATTCTCCTGTCTCAGCCTCCCAAATACTGGGATTACAAGTGTGTACCACCACACATGGCTTAGCATTATCATTCATAATTTTCTCCATGCAGACAAATCTCCAAGGACCATGAGACCGATAAGCAAAGACCCTGACATCTTCCTCGTTTACCCTTTCCTTCCCTGATTCATCTGTGACTACCTTGATGGTTTCCCCTGACTCACCCCATCACTGCTTTGCTATCTCCTATGATCAATTATGTTTTGGTTATAACTCTCAATAAAAGCAAGATGCTGATAAAAGGATGGCAGGAGAGAGAAGAGATATCTCTTCTCCCCGGCCTCCTCAGATCTTGTCATGTTGAATCCATTGTCATTCATGGGAGAGACTTGTAATGAATCAGTCAACATCAACACCATCCGCAACAAATGGCACCACTACAATATCACAAATATTTTTGTTTTGCTCTATGGCTTGTCTGTTCATTAAATAACTTTTTGATAAGCAGTAGTTTCCTTTGTAATATTGATAAAGTCACAATTATCAATTTTTGTAATGATTAGTGCTTTGCCTAATAAATCTTTGCATTCTCAAGGTGACAAAGATATTTTCTTGTTTTCTTCCAGAAAATTCATGGTTGTATATTTTACATGTAGGTCTTGAATCCACCTTGAATTCATTTAATTTTAGTGTATGAGTTATATACAGGATTGATCTACAATCATTTATTAAAAAGAATTTCCTTTCCTTATGGATTTAATTGGTTGAAAATGAGTTGACTACATATTTGCTGGTCTGTATCTGGATTCTCCGTGTGATTTCAGTGATCTATTTGTCATCCCTTATTCCAATACTATAGTATTAATTAATGTAGCTATATAGTAGTTCTTAAAAGTAGGTAAAGGATATCTTTTAAATTTGTTCATTTTTCAAGAAGGATATATATATATGTATATCTTTATATATATATATATATATATATATATATATATATATATATCTTTTGCATTTTTATCTTAACTTTAGAATCATTTCATGAATATCTTTAAAAAAATCCTGCTGGGATTCTTTACCAGGATGGAGTTTAATCTATAGATTTCTGGCTGCTTTTAAGATTTATTATTTATGTTTTGATTTTAGCAGTTTTGTTACGACACACCTCAGCATATTTTCTATGTATCTATTCTGCTTGAGTTTAAAGGATTTCTTACCTCTCTTCCTTGAATTTGTTTTTTTTTTGTTTTTTTTTTTTTTTTTTTTTTTTTTTTTTTTTTTTTTTTTTTTTTTTTTTTTTTTTTTTTTTTTTTTTTTTTTTTTTTTTTTTTTTTTTTTTTTAATTTTTATTAGTGCATTGCAAACATACATCTTGAAGGATTTCAGAGTGGTTGACGTATACATGCACTCATCAGTCAATTAGCCCTCCCCAATTCCCACCCCCCCTTCCCGTTTTCAGCATAGTAGTTGACTTTGATATCCTTGTGTAAGTCCATCCTGTGCTCCAGTTTGTTTCCCTCTCCTTCCCTCC
>PVJS01038187.1:0-19541 GCA_004027185.1 Glis glis
AGACCCAGTTTCAAAATAAAGTATAAAAAATAGGGCCGGGGGCATAGTGCAGAGGTAGAACGCCCCTGCGTTCAATCCCCAGTACCGCAAAAAAAAAAAAAAAAGAACTAAACAGTATTATGCTAAGTGAGATCAGCCAGTCTCAGAAAGTCAAGGATTGTATGTTTTCACTCATATGTGGAACTAGAGAGAAAACAGGAAACATAAGGGACTTTGGATAAATGTGGAGAGGGATCAGCAGAATAGGTGAAAGGGGATGGGGGAAGGTTGTTGAAAGGGGAAAAAGGTGAATTGAGGAAGGAAACAGTTCAAACAATGGTTTGGCAATATATAAAGGTATTACTACCGGTGTTGTAGCATGTATGGGAAGGGAGGAGTGGGTAGCGGGGAGGGATACAGAGGGAAATATACCATGGGAAGGGAGGAGTGGGTAGCGGGGAGGGATACAGAGGGAAATATACCAAGAGCTGTGTGCATGTATGCTTGTATCACATTGAACACCACCCATTTTTTTTGTGTGTGGTACTGGGGATTGAACCCAGGGGCATTCTACCTCTGAGCTACATTCCAGCCCTATTTTTATTCTTTATTTTGAAACAGGGTCTCACTAAGTTGGGGAGGGTCTCACTAAGTTGGGGAGGGCCTCACTAAGTAGCTGAGGCTGGCCATGAACCTGCAATTCTCCTGTCTCAGCCTCTCAAGTACTGGGATTACAAGCATGCATCTCGACGCCCAGCTAGCACCACCCTTTTAGTAATGGGTAAAATCACTATTCAGAAAATCAGCAAGGATTTAGAGAAACTCAATGACATCACCAAACAACAGGATCTAATTGACATTATAGAACTCTTCACCCAATATCACAGAATATAAATTCCATATACATGGAACATATACCAAGATAAAACCTTATCCTTAGTAAATAATCCTCAGTAAAACAAATCCTAAAAATTTTAAAGAATTGGAATCATACCAGGTATGTTCTCTGAGCATAATAGAACTAACCATAGATGATTAATAAATGGAAGAAGAAATAATTCGGAGGGTTTTATATAAGTTAAAACTTTATTCTTCTATGATTTTGAATTGTTACTGTCATTGGCTTGAAACATGGGTAAATAGGTATCATTTATCTGATGTGACAAAATGATAATGAAACTTATTAATTGATTGTTAGCCATAATAAGTTGACTCTGTCCATTTTATTTTACAGCTTCTCTGTTAAAAGGACTAAAACATGCTAACATAGTGCTACTTCATGACATCATCCATACCAAGGAGACACTCACACTTGTCTTTGAATATGTGGTAAGTAAAATAAGAATTCAGACCTTTAAAATATGTATGCAATTTGTATGGTGTTATCATGGAGTTTTCTTTTTAGATTGCTGTATGGACATGAGTATTTTATATGAGTATATGAAATACAATTTTTCATAAAACCATGGCCCTAAGAGAGATTTTTGAATATGTATCTTAAAAGAGCATTCGGAAAAATGTTAAACTGAATTTTCATCAGATGGATTTTCTATATATAGTCTGTTTGTTAGTAGCACTCATTGTAATTGTTAGGCTTATCATACAGGATTAAACAGCATGGTGATGATCACTATCAAAGGAAGTTCAAAGACAATAAAAGTGTTTTTCCTTTGGACTTGTACCTTGGTTTCACAAAAGCATCCTTATGGAGTTCTTTTTTTTTTTTTAATTTGGAGGAAAGTCTGATACTTAGAGTTTAGGTTTCAAAGTTTTCCCCCTCAGTTGGTGTTTTATCTATTAATTAAGACTTCCAATTTGCGTAGCACACACTGTAATGATCTTACTGTGTTGAGAGTATTGCTGCTGGAAGACTTGGACTTGAAGTCATAATTAATCTTTCTTCATTTCCCTTAGAAAAACATATGGTATTTGTGTAGCACTACTTCAGCATTTAACTGTGGAATCATGAAATGTAACCATGATAATTAACATCCCAATTTCCACAGATGGATACGAGAACATGTAATTTATAAGATACAAATGACATCAGTGCAGACTTCTTATTGAGAAGAGCAGCTATTGGTATTGTGAATGTATTACGATCCCATTTTGTAATTACCATAGTACTTTTTAAAAAATTTGAAATACTTTCCATTTTCCTTAAAAAAATAAAGAATGAATATTTGTAACATTTTTACGTTGCTAATGTCTTCCTGTGTCTGTTTGTCATTTGAAAATTGTTGTCTTCTGAAGAAGCCATTCATTTTGTCTATTTACATATAAATGATAGACACATTTGAATAATATGGTAATGTGGCTACAAGGACAGCTAGCACTGAGCAGTTGCATATATTACATGCTACCAAGAATGGATGCAGATTCACACATCAATGCAAATATAATTTCTTTTGTTTAATCCATGATTTGGAGTCAATAATGTATTCAGCTGGTTTAGACCTGGAACTTTTGATTTATATTTTTCAGTATGTCTACTTTGCATATTTCAATGAAATCTAGATTTTTCTAACTGTACTTACTAACTTTTGTAATGTACAGAAAAGATACTTCAAAAATGTACTTACACCCTCCCTCAAGTTGGATAATTGAATTAACAGGACGAAAAAATAGGGCACCAAAATCATTAACATTGATAGAGAAACAACAATAATTAAAAAATATGTCTCCCAAACCTTAAATGAAAAGAAAATATATTTCTGAGGGTAAAAGATGTGCATGTTGACTAGAATTTCGTTTTGTTAAACCCTGAGTGTAGGACAAAGGGTCCAAGACCACCAGGCTCAGTTAAGGCAAGAGGCTTTATTAGCCACAGCAGCTACCATTCTCCAAAAAAGACAGAAAACGGCAGCCCTGCACTAAGTTACAATCAGTCTTATATAGTAAGCAAGCTAGTTACAGAAGCAGATTTTGTGGGTTATTGTTTAAAATCAGCCAATCACAAAAATTTATTCCTTATTTGGAACACGGGGGTAGAATTAGGGGCATGGGCTGAGCATGCAGGCAAGAACCAAGTTTGCGGGCTTTTCCTTGGTGGTTAAAACAGCTATGTCGGCCAGAGGTCAGGAGGTGAGTCAGCAGTCAGGGAGTCCAATATTAGGGTAGGAAGGGAGACTAAGAAAAATTACATTTAGGGGACATTACCACAATTTGATGATTTTACATTTTGTGGAGTGGCCAGAAAAAAAAGGAAAGAAATTCCTTGTCTTGTAATATTTGTGATCAAGACTGACATTTTAAATGAAATCAATTTTCATTGTGTGAGTGAAATTTTCCCTGCTCCCAGTTCTTATGTAGATATCCTCGGCCTTCTTAAACCACCCACTTAATAGCATGGACACATGCGGTACTTAACCAGGAACATTTCTTTCATCCTCTCTCTGGAGAGGTAGAACGTACTATAGATCATCCTTTTTGGCAATGAAGCAAGCTGTGCCATTCATATTTATGATGACCCGCCTCTTCAGTTTTCCTTGCCTCCCCTCTCTTTCTTGCCCTTTTCTTTTTTGTCTTTCCTTTATTATTCTCTTTATCTCTGTCTTTTTGGTAAAGTACTGTTGGCGGCTCTACCTAAAGTTGTTCAGTTTGAGTTTTGTTTATTTTAACTAAGAGATGTTTCATTGGAAGGCTGAGACAGGAGGATCTCAGGTTCAAGGGCAACCTCAGCAACTTATTGAGGTCCCTCAGCAACTTAGCAAGACCGTTTCAAAAACAAAGTGGTGGGGGTTGGGTTGTAGCTTGGAGGAAGAATGCCTCTGGCTTCAGTCTACCCCCCTAAAAAAAACATGGTGCAAGCCTGTAATCTCAGTACTTGGGAAACTGAGACGGGACGTTTGAGGACAGTCTCAACAACATAGCAAGACTCAGCAACCTAGCAAGTCCTTGTTTCAAAAGAAAAACATAAAAAGGGCTTGGGGTGTAGCTTGGAGGTAGAATGCCCCTGGGTTCAATTGCCAGTAAGACCCCCCCACACATACACACACAAATACATATTTCGGTGAATCTATAAAATCAGTTTGGGGACAAGAAAAACTTTAGGCTGTAGAATACCTTGAGAGTTTTTCCAGTTAGGGCAGAGAAGGTTTAGACCTCTCAGCAGGATTAGCTTGATCAATTATATGGCAATTAATTTTTGAATTAGTACAAAAATCACTTCTCAGCTGGGTGTGATGGCACATGCCTGTAATCCCAGTACCTGGGAGGCTGGGACAGGAGGTTACAGCAGTTTTGAGGCCAGCCTCAGTAACTTAGCAAGACTCTCAGCAACTTAGTGAGACCCTATTTAAATGAATGAATGAATGAATAAATAAATAAATAAACGAAAAAATGAATAAATAAAAAATAGGGCTGGGGGTATAGCTTGGAGGTAAAATGCCCTTGGGTTCAATCCCCAGTACTACACACACACACACCACAGAAAAAGACTTGTTTGAATGCTGCCTAATGCTTTTATTTTTTAACACTATTTTACAATTGCTTGTTCTTTGTAAATATGCCGATATATCAAGAAGAATTAAGTTTCCTACGTTCTTGAATGGGTTGACCAGATTGTGTTTCTCTTAGCATTTAACAGAAGTAAACTCCACTTTTTTCTTGCATGTTTTGTAGTAGCAGGAAGGTGAGAGTAATTTTGAAGTATGAAATGCATGAAAATTAGAGAAGATTTTCCTCTTTCCTTTCATAACCCTCCCTTATTCTGCACTGAAGTTCATGAGTCCAGTTAAACTGTTGTATAGTGTAAATAAGTTTTGCCAACTGGTTAAGAACTTAACCATTTCAACATTTATTTCAATTGCAAAGGGTCCATAATGAAAGCTTAGAAGTTATTGTATTGTCCCATATATTCCACTGTGGTGTGCTTAAAGCTGTATATACACATGTACTAAAGTTCTAAAATCAACATCCAACACTTCAATCTAAAATTTCTCATACTTAATGATGATATCACCATATCCCAAAGTTGCTAATATCAAATGTTATTTCTCTCATTTCTAAATAAAAATAACAACAAAATTTCATTTTTTTAAGTAACATTGGTTTTGTAGTTCCATGTAATTAATAGCATCTCTTTTTGAGGGAGGAGAAATAAGTTAAATAGTGTAGGAAAAATTAATACACCATTCCCATTAACTCTCTAGATGTGAAGGAAAAACAAAAGAATACAAGGTTTATTAGGCCCAGTTGGGTTTTTCCTTTTGACTTCAGAATTAATTAAGTTTTCAAAGGTTTCTGAGGTACCCATGTAATATGAATCTCACCAAGTGAAGGATTCTTATTTGTGATGATGTACACACAGTATAAATACACTTCTGTTCTTTGTTTAAAGTGAACTCTAAGCCTATCTCTTTTATATTACCTCCATGAATGACATTATAGATTTCATAAAAGCCTTATGAAGACCACAATAATGAAGTAAGTGATGAAAAGTTAGTGATGTGGAAAAATACTCAAGGAAATGACTTTGGAGGTCGTTATTAAGGTGATTCAGTGGACAATAGGATATTGTTGGCTCTCGAGCACTTTGGAAAGCTTCTGAAACATTCTGAAGTTCAGATTCTAACACACTTCACAGTGTGTGGATATAACTCTCTGGAAGATTCAAGGTCGGGGACGTGTCTGGCGATGTGCTTCCCTGGTCACTCAGGTCTCCCTCATCACACGTGACCCCCTTGGCACACGCTGCTTTCAGCACCGCCTACTCCAGGGGCTGGAGATGCGCAGGAGCATCTTTAGCTGAGGAATGGCTCAGTGAGCCTGAAGAATCTAGCTTCATAATGGACTAAAATACTGTTACAGTTATCTTATTTTCATGCATACGATATAAGAATCTGAAAGAAATATAAAAAATAGCTCAGAATTACTGACTCTAGAATATATTGTAAAAGTGCTAATAAACGTCTTCTTAAACAGAAAGTTCAGCAATTTTGTGTGTGTATCCCAAAGAAAATTGCATATATAAAAATTATATGTGTGTGTGTATATATATATATATATATATATCCGAAAATTAGGGCCATGTTATCTTATTTAATACCATCTTTAAAAGTATAAGATTCCATAAAAGAAAAGAATATTAATAGTGAACATGATTTATGTAAATAAATATTGTCATTCAGATCATAACTATTGTTTCATTTTAAGGTACAAAAAAGCAGAGCATGTGGAGCATCAGTTTTCATTACATATCCAATAATTATGTATAAAAAGCAAAGAAAAATAGAACTGTGGTTACCAGGGGATGAAGAGGAAGAGGAAAAAGGAAGTTGTTCAATGGGTATAAAATTTCAGTTTTACCAGATACATTCTAGAGATTACTGTGCAACATAGTGCTTAAAGTTAGCAATGTGATATTGTGCACTTAAAAAGTTTGGTAGGAAGGTAGATCTTATGTTAGGTGTTCTTACCACCAATAAATAAATAGAGAATAGAAAAGGATGCAAGGAAATAGAGGTGATGGATACGTTTATTACCTAAGATACTTGATTGTGGTGATGGTATCATGGGTATGTGGTGATGGTACCAAATTCAATAAAAACTGTAAACATTAAATGTATGCAGTTGTTTATATTCAATACTACCTTAATGAACCTATAAAATAAATAGAAAACCAACAAACTCATAGATAATCATGATATTGTTGGGGACAGTCATTTTATTTCTTCTACTATGTTGTAAACTAATAAAATAATCGAAACTAATATATAACATTATACTTTGAGAACTTTCTATTCTCCAAAGGAGTGAGGGGGCTGCATTACCAAGAATCATGTGAAGTGATTTATGGATCCTTAAACATCCGTAAGGCATTTTTCTAGTGCTGCACATTCCTCAAAGCACTCCTACCAATATTATCCCATTAGATTCCACTTCAGCCCTTTGAGGTAGGTAGGGAGTACATTTTTATTCAGTATTTCATTGATGAAGGAAAATAATGCTTGGAGAATTTAAAGCAGAGTTACTAAAAGCACTTAGCTAACTTAAAAGGATAAAGATAAGACTATAGCCCACGTCTCCTGGATCTAAGAGCCCAGCTACTCCATTTCAACGTGCAGGCTACCTATGTTAACCACCTTTATAGTTTTATATGATGGTCTGAGGTGTGTGTGATATGGGCAGGAAGCTGAAAATCATGTTCTGCCTTTAATCCCTGCCACATAATTTACCTAATTATTTAGTTTCTCTGCCCCATACATTTGATTTCCAAGTCTATGAAGAATGCTTTAATTTGCATGAATTTATATCACATCTGTTCTTAAAAAACTGTCACTCTGCATCAGTATTCTGGTCTCCAGATTAAACTGTCTGAAAGCAATTGAACATTGTTCTGCTGTCCCGTGAGATAAAAATGTATGTGCACATAGACATACACATGCAACTTTAAATCAGAGTGATCAGGGAAGGTCTCTCTGAGAAGGTCAGAGGCATTCAAGTAAAAATCTGAAGGAGGTAAGAGAGCGAGGCCCACACATATTTGGGAGAAGATCATTCCAGACAGAAGGCTTGTGTGTATCTGGAATGGAGAGAGCAAGGATGACAGGAGGAAGAGATAAAAGTCCAAGATGCAGTGTGGGGCCAGCTTGTGTTGGCCTTCTAAGGCTTTGTTTTACTGAGTTTGGATTTAACTCAGAATAAGGTGGATAAAGGATGCAGAGGAGAGAAATGATCTGATCTGACTTACTTTTTTAATTGGGTCTTTCTGACTCCTTTTTAAAGAAGAAAGTGAAGGTAGACAGGTTCTACAACAGGAGGCCAGTTAGGAGGCTGTTGCAGTATAATTTAAGCATGAGATGATGTCAGCAAAGGAGATGGTGAGAAGTGGTTAGATTCTGGATTTATTTTTATGATTGAGCTGATACTGTAGGATTTGTGATACATAGAGGAGTTAAGGATGACCCCAAAGATTTAGGCTTGAGTCACTATGATAGTGAAGTTCCTGTAAGAAGTGATGGATAGGGAAGACTGCAGCAGGAGCAATATGGAGGGGATACCACTCTGTATAAGCATGAAGTTTGAGATGCCTATTGCATTTGCAAATGGAGAGGTCACAAAGCTGTTGAATATAAGAGAGATGTCCGAGGTAGAGATTTGGAAATTGTCCAGGTTAGAGACATTTAAAACCAGGGGACTATATGAGATCATCAAATGTGATAATTGTCATACTCATACTGCATATGAGTATCCAAAGACTCTCATAGTCTTGTGTTGTCCCTGCCCCTTTGATCTAGGCAGGGGTTGCGATTTGATCTAACCAGTAACGCAACATGGTAAAAGGGACACGGTGCCAGTTCTAGGCCTAATGCTTAAGAAGGCCAGACAGTTTCTGCTTTTGCAGTTCTGACCAGCTCTTTGAGAATTTCAAATGTCCTACTCAACAGATCATGTGACCTACTACTGTAGACAGACCTACTAGACAGGCCCTATTCTACCTGTAGGAGAACAAAGAACACAGCGTACGGTGTGCAGTTAGTCTCTAGACAGAGGTCCCCAGCCAACCCATTTGCCCAACCAGATTAGCGAAGGTCCAGACATAGAGGGGTACCCCATCTTGGGTAGAGAAGCTAGGGGTATAGTCTAGACTCACAGACACCATGTAGAGCCTGGGATAAGTCTTCTCTGTTTCTGAATTCCCAGCATACAGAATTTTGAGAAATAATATAATTGCTGTTGCTTTAAGCTAGTAAGTCTTTGTTTAGTTTGTTATGTATTAGTCAATAACAAGTGAACCAGATGAGTAAACAAGTACAGAAAAAAGAAAGGAAAGAGAGTTCCATGGACTGAATACTGGGACATTCCAACATTAAGGTCCAAGTGATAAGAGAAGAGCAGCAAAGGATTTTGAAAAGGATCTGCTACTATGGAAGGAAAGCATTCATGTTTTCAGATAAAACACTGAACTGATGGACAAGTGCATGTGACACATTGCAGGTGCTTATCATCAAAATCTTTTGACATGAATAAATGAATGAATGAGTGACATTTGGACCAGGAAGAACAAGAGACTGTGATAGTTTCACTATTTAAGGAAAGCAGCCAAGAGAATTACTTAACTCATATTTTAAAATTTGTTCTTATTGTTTTACCTGTTTCACCTATATTCTATCTGTATTGTCTATATACTATCTTTAATTTTTCTTCCAAAAAAAAATCTTCCAAGTAGAAGATTTAGAACAAATTTGACTCCATAGGAATTAGAGCAGGCCTCATACGGTGGCATAGTCAGATGTCTCGTTATGTCAAAGGAATTAAAGAATCTGGCTGCTCTTAATGAATGTGCCAGCCAGAGTTCTCTGTCGCAAGCAACAGAAATTCTCCTTGTCAGGTTTAATCAGGAAGTTTACTGAGGGGATATCATTAGCTGAGGTGATATCATTAGCTGAGGTGATATCATAACTGACAGCCTTGCTTGGGAGACTTTAAAAATGGGCAGGAAAAATGAGAGGCTGGATTGCCAGGACCAGAGCTGAAATCATGCCCTGGATCTGCCCTCTGCTGCCACCAAGTGTGTTACAACTGGACATTGTCTCTTCCTTTGCTTGCCTGGCTTCCCTGAGTGACCAGATGTTACTGTTCTGCTAATGTCAAAATGGCGTTCCCTTGCTTCTTTGGGTTGTCTTCTAATGCTGAGCCAGGAATCATTGTGTTTGGTTGGCTGAGATGAAGTCACATGCCATGTTTTGACTGCAAGGATGCTGAGAAAGTGAGAGTCTAGCACTTTGGCTTTTGCAGTGGTGGGCGGGTCCTGTCTCCTGTCAAGATTCATAAAGCAAGGAATTTTCCCAGCATAGGGAATGCATTCAGATATAGGGCATGCTTCACTTGGTTCCTTGGATGGTCTCATAAACATCCACTAGAATAACTTTATTATCTAATCCCAGATAAGTTGCATCTAGAATGTAAAGTGAATTGCAGGTGGCCTATTCCTGCATCTGTTGTTTATGATCTTTGAGAAATCATCAAGAATACAGGTAGATGAGGATATTGCTGGTTTTTAAAAGGCTGTGGGGAACAAATCTTTGACTCTATAGATATATAAGCTTAATAGAAAACATTAGTGAAATTCAAAACTATCTATTTAGACCTGAAGTTCTAATAATCTGCATTTTCTTTATGTTAGAAATGGTGTTACTTATTGACTTCGGCAAACTGGTCACAAGGACTCTTGAGATCCTTAAAAACAAAATAAAAATGAAATCCTATTGTTAGAAAACTATTTTTTTTAGTTTATCTTTGAATGAAAAACTTTACCCAAAGCCTATTGATTAATGAATTGACATCAGTGAAAAGTCAATTGGGGTGTGGGACAGAGCATTGCACTTGACCTTGTTCTACTTGATATTTCTTTTTTTTTTGTGTGGTAGCTGGGATTGAACCCAGGGGCGTTCTACCTCCAAGCTACACCCCCGGCCCTATTTTTTGTACTTTATTTTGAAACTGGGTCTCCAAAGTTGCGGAGGGCCTCATTAAGTAGCTGAGGCTGGCTGCGAACCCAGATCCTCCGGTCACAGCCTCCCAAGTACTGGGATTACAAGCGTGCACCACCACGCCCGGCTTCTACTTGATATTTCTATTGATGACTCAGATGAAGGCATGGTTATGACATGTTTGACCTGTGTGTGTGTGTGTGTGTGTGTGTGTGTGTGTGTGTGTGTGTGTGTGATAGCTGGAAGCCATAATTAACACATGGGGTGATAGAATCCAGGGTCAGAAGACAATCTGATGAAACGAGTCTAATCTATGAGGTGAATTGCTGTAGGGGTAAGTAAAACAGTGTATTTGATTAAAATAAAGGCAGTTCAACCCAGTACAGAAAAACAAGGTGGAAGAAAGTTAACTTACAAATGATTCATGTAAAAAAAAACCGAGTGATTTCTTTGGCTGAGTGTGAGCTGACACTGAGATGTGACTGCAACAGAAGATAATGACATTCTAGAGGATGAGAGTAGTGAACTTCACTGTGCTTCATCGATGGGCACAATAGCTAGTGTGGGGTGCGTGTTTTGACAGGAACTGAAGCAAATTGGAGTGCAGAGAGGTGTATATGAAGGCAAGTTGGCACCAGTAAAGGTGCCCAGAAGACTTCTTCAGGAGAATTTAAGACATACAAGAGAGTAGAAAGGTAGCATAGATATTTCAGACAGGATAAGAAAGCCAAGTGTGAAGCCGGGCGTGGTGGCACACGCTTGTAATCCCAGTTCTTGGGAGACTGAGACTGGAGGATCTGGGTTCGCGGCCAGCCTCAGCTACTTAGTGAAGCCCTCCGCAACTTAGTGAGACCCTGTTTCAAAATAAAAAATAAAAAATAGGGCTGGGGTTGTAGCCTAGAGGTAGAATGCCCCTGGGTTCAATCCCTGGTACCGCCAAAAAAAAAAAAAAAAATCCAAGTGTGAGAGCTTGAGGAGGCTGCTTTTAACTTAATCCTTAGAGGAATGCTCACATGCTTTTTGTTTTCTATAAATTAAAATCAGTGCCTGTGGTGTAATGAGCACTGTATCACTGAAAGTACTAAGTGGAGGTTGAATCCTCATGAGAAACACTGTTGGGAAGGTTCCCAAACTCTACTACATGCATTGCACTGAAATATGTAATTTAGGTGTCTTATTTCATGTAGTCCCAACTACAGAGTAGGTATAAGGTCCCTCCATTTTGCGGAAGAGAAAAGTGAGGCTCCGATGTCAAGAGCTCCATGCATGCCCTTTCCAGTGACTGCATTGTATCATCTCCAAAGTCCATTGTCTATCCAGGTCACTCCATCTTTACACTGCAAAGGACTCTCCAGGTTTTTGCAACTGTCAAATAAACTTGTGCTGTTTGGCATAATTTTTGGAAACACTACTTGTTATGGTCATTCACTTAATCACTCATTCATTCATTTTTTTTCCCCTGCAATGTATATGGCACCATTTTCTCTTGCCAGTGAGTATCCTTAGGTTCTACAGATACAAATATAAAACCCTTGATTTAAAAAAGATTGAAGTTCTGTGATCTTAGACGAGGAGACCTCCATGAGTCAACTGAGTTACTGCCACTGATCTACATGTGTTATGGGACTATAACATATTTGTGTTTTAGTGAAAACAGTTGGAAAAGTAGATTTGATTCATAGACGTTTTTATGGAAGGGTTTCAGGGATGTTTTTGTTTCATGTATGGAGAACTAGTTATGCAGTATAATTCTATGATTACATATTCTGAAGGGGGAGGTTGTCATTCAAAACCAAGTACCAATGTGAACAGATGTAAGCATTTCGGGTGAGTGAGTGCGCAGGCAGTGTAAGATAGAGGAATTCTGAACCATAAGGAGAAATTAAGGAAATGAAAAGGAAACAAGCTAGCTTTCAATCAGTGCTCTATTATGAACTTCTCATTTTTCTCTAATTGGCAGGACAAAGTCAATTAACTTCTTTTCTGTCCTTTTCCCTAATGACTTTTTCTTGTCTAATAAGGAATCATAGTTTCACTTAATCATTTTCAACTGAGCGTTCACTGTCCTGTTGAGTGCTCAGATCTCGGATTTTTTTATTTGTTTTTATTTATTATATCATACCTATACTCTCTATAGTCTTATTTTATGTGTTTGCCACCCTTATTAAGTAATCCTCACCCTAATTCAATATTTTAATTCACATGTCTACGATGTTGAATATTTAGCTTATTGTAAATGCCTGATTACAAACAAAACCAGTTATGAGTATATTCCTCTATAGAGCAGACTGAATAATGGAAATACTGTATACCTCTGTGGTTGTTAAATTTTTTAATTATTTTTCTCACTTTTAGAACGTTATCATCTAAACTACAGTCATATAATGGTAGAAAAATCAGGGAAGATAAGAACAGTAATAAAAAAAGAATTTCTTCAGAAAGAAAAGATATTCTTCTCGTCTAGTTGCTTTATCCTCACAGGAATTATTGTCATATTTCTTAAGAAAACACAATCTTAAAAAGCTGCATGTTTGAGACGGTGAGAGGAGGCAGGAGAGTGATGCGTTGAATGTAATATAACTGACAATAACGATCGGCTTGTAGGAATTAAAGCTTTGGCTAAGGTAGAAAAGTTGCAATTTAATGAAAGTACCTAAGATCAGGATGAAGATGATCAATAATTCCAATTACCTTCACATTAAGTTTGATTAGGTCATTAAGTACTTGGAGAAAAAATTATTAGCAAATCAGTTCCAAGTGAGAAAGTATGTTTTGTTATATCATACAAAACAGAGCGACTATAACTTTTCAACAATTTTCAGAATCAGTTATTTGATAAAAGCATATCATTATAATGACTACTTCATTTTATTTACTTTTAAACATTATTATTTCTTGAATTTCATGAATATTTGGTTACCATGACATAATATTTTAGTTTAACGTACATTCTTTGCTTTGGTAAAGGAATATTAAACCAGTCTAGATTTAGATCATTCATTTTTGTTGATACAATTGTTTTTATACAAGGTGTACTTGTATATAGATTGAGTCCATTAGTTCTAGCTTTGTTATGAGAAACAGCAGTTATCACTTTCAACTTTCTACTGCTTCTTTTTACGTTTTTTCTTTTTTTGAATATTTATTAAAATTTTATTATACTGTCACTTCTCGATTATTCATCTTTGGGATCATCCACTGATTACTACAATGCAAAACAGGAATTTAGGTTTTCTTTTTCTCATTCCTCCACTTTAAAACAAGTAGACTGGCCATATTTTACTTCCAACCTCTCATCCTCACTATATAGTTGAATCAATTTTGATTAGAATAGAATTCAGTATTTACATGATTTTGTCAATATAAATCTTCGTTGCTGTGGCATGTGGTATACTACTGTGATTATTTTTCCTTTTCTGTTCAACTTTTGATGTCCCTGGAATTAATACTAATTTCCTGTTTTTTTTTTATTAAATCAAGGCCTCTCAGAGCCTTGGCAGGGTGCATCTTCCCTTTTTTCCCCGGCATGCCCTTCCTCTCTCTCTTGGTCTAGAAGAGCTTTCTGTCCCTCCATCTTATGTTGTTTTGTTTTGGAAAGCACAATTTCTAATGCCTTCCTGTGAAAGGGCATATGGAAGATTTCATGAAATATCTTTATTCTGCACTGATGTTTGATAACAATTTGGCTTGATATGGAATTCTTGGTTGGAAATAATTCCATTAAAATATTATATAATATAAAATATTCAATATACAAATTATAATATATAAAATATTAAATAATTTAGTGGGATTGTTCCATTGTTGTCTAGTTTCCATTGTTTCTGTTAAAACTCTTTCCCTTCATTTTCAATGTTCTTAAACTTTATTGGAAGTAAAAGCAGAAACCAAGTTGCAGTTTTAATTTCATTGGGTACACCTTTTTAATCTGGAATCTCATATCTTTCCATTCTTCCTTTTTTTTTGTAATGTAACAGATATATGGAGATATAGTTCACATAACAGAATTCACTCTTTACAGTATGCAACTCCATGTTTTTTAGTAGTATATTCAGTGCTGTGAAACCGTTACCGCTATCTAATTTTAGAACATTTTGTGACCTTAAAAGGAAGCCTCATACCCATTATCAGCCACTCCAAATCCACGAAGGCACCTTATTAGTAACCACTAGTCTATTTTTTTGTTTCTGTTAGATTTGCCTGGACATTTTATATAAATGGACTCATATTAATGTGTGACCTTTTATGACTGACTTCTATCACTTAGAATAATGTTGTTGATGTTAATCTATGTTGTAGTATGTGTTAGTAATATTCCATAGTATGGATATACTAGGTTTTCTTTATCCATTCATCTATTGATATCTGTTGATGCACATTATTTTAAACTTTTTGGCTATTCAGAATAGTGTTGACTCCAGCTATACCACTTCTGGGTATCTTTCCAAAGGTCATGAAACCAAAAAATTATAGTAATATATGCCTGTCCATGTTTATAGCAGCACAATTGACAATGGCCAAATTATGAAACCAATCTAGGTGTCCATGAACACATGAATACATTGCAAAATTATGGGATATACACATAATGGGATTCTACTCAGCAATAAAGAAGAACAAAATGATGTCTATTTCAGGAAATTGGATAGACTCGTAGATCATTATGCTAAGTGAGATTATCCAGTCACAGAAAGTGAAGGGTCATATGTTTTCTCTCATATGTGGAAGCTAGAGAATAATTGGGATACCAAAGGCATAACGGAGGAGAAACTCCAGTGGAGCCAGGAAAGGTGGGGAGAGGGAGGATCAATGAAGGAATCACTTCCATTGATATTATGTATATATGTGAGAATACCAAGTCAATCTCAACACCCTGTACAGGGAAGGGTGGGAGTTAGGGAGAGGGAGCCAGGGGAAACTTCATTGAGTGCTGTGTGCATATATGTCACCATCACTATGAACTACATTATGATGTGAGACTATAATGCACCAATAAAAGTATAAAATAAGTAAATAAATATATAGAATAGAGTATGCAATATATATTTTGGGTGGATGAAAATTACATTTTCTATTAGTGCACCATTCAGAATCCTATTGGTATAACAAGAGGCCACCTCCTTATTGCCATCTGACTATTATGTCCAGGACATCTGTTGTAATGGTAATTACACATTCAATATACATTTGTCCACTACACTATTTTCACTGAGCAGAGATCAAATCTGTATTGTTTACTCCTGTATTCCCCGTACCTGAGTGAGAAGCTATATAATAAATGCTATTTGACTAGTTCTTGAACAACAGCAACAAAAAGAATAGTGCTGACATGAACATTTGTGTACAAGTATTTTTTGAGTGCCTGCTTTCAATTATTTGGGGTATATACCTAGGAGCAGAATTGCTGAGTCATTTTATAACTCTAATGTTTTTAGAGACTCCCAAACTATTTTTCAAACTGATTTACCATTTTATAATAAAACCAGAAAGATGTGGGTGTTCTAGTTTTCATATACTGTAACCTACTCTGATTGTTATTTGATTTGTATTTTTCTAATGACTGATGATATTGATCATTTTTAATGTGCACATTTTTTTCTGTTCTAAAAAATTATCTTAAATTTTTTGTTATGATTTTCTTTGTTCATCTTCTCTTTCCTGTATTCCTGGATCTTTTATTATTTCAATATTTGGCCTCTGGATTGCATTTTTAATTTTCTTCTTTGTTCTCTCCCATTTTCTAAAATTATTTTTCTTTTAACTCAATGTTGAGGGATATTTTCTTAACTTTGTTTCATTTATTCTATAGAAATTTTTTAAATTTAATTTTTAATACTCTTAATGCTCATCTTCTCAGAATATTCCATTTATAGTATCCCTTTCTTATTTTTAAATTGTGATATCTTTTCTCTCACCAAAAATAATAGTAATAGTCTTTGAAGTTTTCCAAGTTCGGCCAAGTTGTTTACTTTTTTCTTTTAGTTTGTTTTGGTCTTAATATTTTTAAAATTAAATTAAATAATTTTTTTTGTGGTACCAAGGATTGAACCCATTTTCATTTTGTGTACCTTCTAGTTTCAATTGCAGTGAACGTTCTACCTCCAACCTACACCTCCAAACCTTTTTAATTTTTGGTTTGACACAGGGTCTTGCTAAGTTGCTGAGACTGTTGCTGAGGCTGTCCTTGAATGTGATCCTCCTGTCTCAAGCCTCTCAAATACTTGGATTCCAGGTGTGCACCACCATACCTGACTTGTCTCAATCTTTAGTATTAGATCAGATAGCTGGTGCAGAAACAACCCGAATGGGAACTTTGGGTTGTGTGGGTAGCTGTTTGACCATGAATTTCACTGTAGGAATTGACTATGTCATTTCGTTGAGAAACCCTTGATGTCAGAATCCATGTGTCCTGCAGTGATATAAGATTCCTAGTGAAGATTCTTCTGAACCTCTGCCTGGAATTTAGGTGCTAGTCTTCTGGAACCAGAAAGGGAGTGGTGGGACTCCACTTAATTCTGTTTCAGGCTGATTTCCCTGTCCTTAACTGGTTGGATTTCTCAATTCAGAACCACCTATGTTTTTGAGAATGGCACCAGTCTATATAAGAAGTGTTTGAAAGGGGACCTAAGGGTTAAATAACTACCCAAAAGACTTTCTACCAATCAGCCGTTTCTTAGTCATCCATATTTAGACCTTCTGTTCATTCCTACATCTTAGTGTCACAAATTCCCCAGCCTTTTCGATGTTTTGTGTGTTGTGTTACATATGGGCTTTCTCCATTGCTAGTTTAGTATTCTCTTTGTTTTTGTTTTGCTGTGCTAGTCTTGCTGCTCTCTGTTTTGATACACTTAAAATTTGTGAGTATGGACTCAGCAGAGTGCAATGTAGATGTGTGTTTTCGGTTTGCCCTCTTTATATTGGAATTTCATCCATTCTTAATAAGTTTAAATATGAACAAATGCTTAAGCTTGTTATTGTTTAAATCACTGTGTAATTAGGTACTTTTTACATTAATGTTGTGAAGCATGTAAGTCTTTGCTATTTATCAATTTTCAGAGTTTATTAAATCTGACAAAGGGAGTGGGAGTGAAAACATTTGAATTAACTGTCATTAAATTATTTTCCAATCCTTCAAATTTTAGGCACACAAACACAGTCTCAACTGAGTGTGTCTTTTTTAGGCTATCCTATCTTGATGGAAAATATTAATGCTTGTTAATTGGTCAATTAGTTATAACTTTGGTGTTTATGACTTATTCATGATGAGTGTGTGGTATTGACACACATTTGGATTCATATTCATATGCCTGAGAATTTTAAAAGCAAGAAGAATATGTTTATAATTTTGTGTGTAAGGAAATATATGAGAGTCTGATTTTAAAACATAATTATTTAGAATACATATATTTTTCACTTTGCATTTTTATTATGTGTATTTTTAATGATCTCATTTTAGAGAATGAACTTTAGTGTTCTGAGTTAACATTGAGCTTTAGTGAGTAATTTACTCCTTTCATATCCAACCCAGTTATAAATCCTATACAGATGCTCATGTCTCATTTCTGTTTCATAATTCATGAACTGAAAAATTAATTTGTTATGGCAACTATTTGCTAAGTAAAAAATTTTCATCCTTTGGTTTTTTTTCTTTTTTCTTGAATATTTGTTATAAAGCTTTGGTTCTCAATTATTAGATTCTGTTTCAGCCTTTGTCAGGAACATTTGAAAGAGTAAATTGATTCTGTTTTCTCCTATTTCATTACTCTTTTTACTTGGATAAGGAAGTTAGAAGAAGCATGGAAAGAGAATGTGATTAAGAAATATATTGGGGGCCAGGCGTGGTGGCACACGCTTGTAATCCCAGTACTTTGGGAGGCAGAGACCGGAAGATCCGGGTTCGCGGCCAACCTCAGCTCTCTCTCTCTCTCTCCCTCTCTCTCTCTCTCTCTAGTGAGGCCCTCCGCAACTTCGTGAGACCTGGTTTCAAAATAAAGTATAAAAAAAATAGGGCCGGGGGTGTAGCGCGGAGGTAGAACGCCCCTGGGTTCAATCCCCAGTACCGCAAAAAAAAAAAGAAAGAAATATATTGGGAAAGCTAGCTGGGTGTGGGGGCGCACACTTGTAATCCCAGTACTTGGGAGGCGGAGACCGGAGGATCCTCTTTATTTTAAAAATTAGTCATATTTCACTTGACTGAAAAATACCATGAATTGAGTGGCAAATTGTAAAGAGTTCAAAGGGCAACTTGATCATTCTTTTTTGTCATTACCACATCTGTATATGATGAATGGGCAGCTAGTCTCCCTGAGGGCTAGGATAGGTTTTTCATTTTGTGTACCTCCTAATACCTGTTGCAGTGGACAGTCTATAAATCTTTGCCAATTTGATGTGGATATTTCCACAGGACGTGTGTGTGTGTGTGTGTGTGTGTGTGTGTGTGTGTGTGCGTGCGCACAGTGACAGAATATAAAATCGTTTTTCAAGGTTTTCATTAAAACACCCTTGCAGAGTGTGGCAGACTTGGAGATAATGGTTGCATGTCCTCTTTTAAGGGGTGACTCACTGCCCAGCTTCAGGAACTAATGCCAGTGCAATGGCTCCAGTTGTTAGGCCCTCCAGGACCTATCTGAGCAGCAGAAGCTCATCTTGAAAGAGGTCATGCCTTTCCCCATGCAGCCTGTGAGAGGTGAGGCTGCAAATTCCTGGGCTTTGCACACCAGTGCAGGGCAGCTCTGGTGCATGGGTGGCCAAGGATTTACTGGCTAACATCACAGTTTAACTTCCATTATCTAGACTCACTTCTTTCTCTTTCACTTCAGCTAATAAAACTATTCCATTCCTCTTACCTAATAAGCACACTGTACCTCAACCTTCATCTGGAGAACCATCCTATGTCAAAGAGTCATAAAGACTAATTTATAAAGACTCACTTTCTTTTTTTTTTTTTTTTGCGGTACCGGGGATTGAACGCAGGGGTGTTCTACCTCCACTCTACACCCCCGGCCCTATTTTTTATACTTTTTAAATTTGAAACCGGATCTCATGAGGTTGCGGAGGGCCTCACTAAGGGGAGAGAGAGAGAGAGAGAGAGAGAGGAGAGAGAGAGAGAGAGAGAGAGAGAGAGAG
>PVJS01038188.1:0-19539 GCA_004027185.1 Glis glis
GTCCCCCCCCCCCCGCCTTCCGTTCACTGCCAGTTGAGTGATATGGGAAAGTCCCAGTACCCTCAGGCCTCAGTACCCTCAGGCCTCAGTTCCACCCTTGGAGGAAGGATCCCAGGCCAGGAGCGTATAGGAGAAGGTGGCCCGGGAGAGGGAGGCCTGGGAGAAAGAGCCAGACATCCTCGGGGCTGGTGCCCCCCAAGACATCAGGGCCTGTTGTCACCCAGATAGGAGGTGCCACAGGTCAGGTGCTGCAGGAGGAAAGACGAGAAGGGAGAAAGTTCTATAAGGACACAAAATCACTGAGGGGTGCTGGCGGTCTTGGTGGAGGCAGCGCAGACCTCTGTCCTGACCTTTAGACCTTTTTGTTCAGCATCTGGCTGGCCCTTGGGTACCTCAGACCAACGTGGCCTGCACGGGAGACCTCCTACCCCAGGGCCGATGGCTGTCCCTTCTCTGGGTTCTGCCCTGTGACACTTGCTCCAGCCCTCACCCTTCACCTCCCAGCCTGAGGTCTAGGAGTCGCCCTGTCACCGTGGGCTGTGGCAGCACAGCACATCATGCCGGGAACACAGGACGGAGGGGGAAGTCAGGGTCCCAATAGTCTCTTCAAGGGCACGCCCCCAATGACCTCGCTTCCTCCAGTAGCCCCACCTCCTGAGGGCTCTACCACCTCCCAGTAGTGCCAGGGGCAGGTCACTGAGCCTTTGGGAACATCCTAGATCCAACCTCTAGTGAGGACAGGCCCGTCCTTCCATTCATCCCCGATGGTAGCAGGTTGTTTCTGCCTCTTGGCTGTTGAGTCAGGATGGGCCGGATGTCTTTGACAAAGGCGCAGCCCCGGAGGTGTCCCTGGAGGTTTCCCTCAGCCCAGGGGCAGGAGCTCAACCTGAGATGTGGACCAAGATGCCTGATCCTAGGATCCTGGAACTGCACCCCCACGCCCCTGCAAGACTAAAAGCCCAGGCAGCCGGCTTGGGCCCCTGGGGCTGGGAGCTTTTAAAAGGGCCTCCCTCCAGGCTGCCGGAGTTGCTAAGTACTAGAGTGGGCACCTGCAGGCCGAGAGAGGCTCATACATTTTTCATGGCTGGCTGTGGTGCTGCGGCCCTCTGCCCACCCTCCCCAGGCTCCCTGGTCTCTGGGTGTGGCTCAGGGCATGGGCCAGGGGAGGCATAGAGCCCGCTATCCTGCATTCAACCAAGCAGGCCCAGCAGGACAACCCCGACCCTCCTCGGCGTAGCCTGGTGTCCGCTTGGCTCCGCGGGTCCTTCTCCTCCCGTGCGGCCCGCAGGTGTGGCCTCTTGCGGTTTGTGTGCGGTGTTTTATGGAGAGCTTGGGCGGTAGCGCGTTCCTCCAGGCAGCCCATTTGGATCATCCTTTAATGGCTGTATCAGATTCCGCCAAGAATTCCTCTTTGGATTGCCTCCAACTTGTTGCTTTTGTAGATAATATCATGTGGAATGTCGTGACTGTCTGATTTTTAGTATTATTATTTCCTCGGGGTAAATTCTAGAGATCAGAATGACTAGGCCAAATAATAGCCCATAGTAATAATAAATGACCAGGCATGGTGGCGCACGCCTGTCGTCCCAGTGCTTGGGAGGCTGAGACAGAAGGATCGCAGGTTTGAGGCCAGCCTCAGCAATTTAAGCGAGAACCTCAGCAACTTAGGGAGACCCTGTTTCAAAATAAAAAGGGCTGAGGGTGTAGCCCAGCGGTAGAAAGCCCTGGGTTCGATCCCCATTACCTTGAGAATAATAATAATATTATTAATAATAATGATAAATGGTTAGGACTAGGAATTAAAGGAATAAATGGCTACTTCTTTTTGGGGGCCTAGTCTGGGTAACACCCTGTTCCGTGCCTTCGGTGTGATTAACTCGCTTAGCCCCAATACAGTCCCCTAGCGTTCCCAATTTCCGGACGAGGACACTGAGGCCCAGAGAGGATTGACCAGGTAGGACTGTAGCCAGGTGGGCCAGTTCCAGAGCCTGGCTTCCACCGCCACGTGTGGCCACCCACCCCAGTCCCCTCTGTCTTCCTCCTGTGCTGTCCCCCTTTTCTGTGGCCCCTAGGTGGGCCCCAGTGTGCGGGCCCCAGGCTCATGGCACCCATCTCTCTTGCTTCAGTCTATCCGCTTCACCCTCATCTCCCCAGCCCTTCTTCACCCTCTTCCTTCCCTCGACCCCCGTAGGCTCTGAGGGCTGCACCTGCCCAGGAAGACACAGAGACCCCTCCCCCCCGGGCCAGCTTTGCGTTGCGGAAGCTTGGTGCGCTGGCGAGGGCGGGCTGCGTCAGCAGCTGGGCTGCTGTGACACATGACAACACATCGGGTAGATTAAAACACAGGAATCTCCTCGCCCACAGTTCTAGAGGCCACGAATCTGAGACCAAGGTGTCTCAGGGCCATGATCCCCCTGAAGGCTTCAGGGGAGGGTCCTTCCTGTCTCTTCCGGCCCCAGGTGGCTCCAGGCGACCCTTGGCTCCCGGCTGTGCCTCCATCTTTGCGTGACATCTTTGCTGTCTCTCCTTCCAAACCTCCCTCCCTTCTTCTTATAAGGACACTGGTCATTGGATATAATGCCCCCCCCAATCCAGGATGAGCTCATCACAGGATTCTTAACTAATTACATCTACAAAGGCCTTATTCCCAAATAAGGTCACAATCTGAGGTCCTAGACTGATGTGAACTCTGGGGGACACTGTTCAACCCACTCCAAGTCACTGCCCCTCCCAGCCCTCCGGTGTGTGGACAGGAACCTGCTCCTCCGGTCTGCGGCCCACGCTGGGACATGCGGAAGGGGCAACATGGGAGAGAGGTTTCAGCTGTGCAGAGACCCCAGTTTCTGAGTCCCAGAGAGGGGCACAGCGCCCCGCCCTACCTGGGCTCCTGCTTAAAGAGCTGGCTATGGCCGCCATGACCTGAGTGTCTCCCCTGAGTCCGTCCTCCCAGGGCTAGCACACGCTGGCACCAATCACCCTCACGCAGCCAGACAACAAAGGTAGCTCTACAGATGGGGAGACTGAGGCACAGGGGAGCTCTCGCCAGCTCGAGGCCACGTGGCAAGCCAGGAGGGGCTTGGCTCAGCAGCTGGGCGGGGAGAAGCCACAGGGTCCCCTGCTTCCTAAGTGCGTCCCGTCAACAGGGTGACCGAGCAGGTGGTTTTCTGTGGGGTCCTGGAAGTGTGGCATTGGCGTCACTTGAGCTAGACAGACCGGCCAGTTCTCAGCACCGGGTGGATCAAGTGTCAGAAACTGGGGAGTTTCAACAACCCAGCCTGCGGGGTTCCAGTGCCCATGCCAGTTTGAGAACCCCTGGTGCAGTGGCTCTAGAGTCAGAGATCTGGGCTCAAATCCTGACCTGGTCCAGACTGACTGCAGCCTGTGCAAGTCACTTCATGTGCCCACGCCTCAGTTTCCCCAGCTGTAAGACACAGCATTGAGTGGGTGCCTCTCCCGGGTCTGGCTCTGAGAATTTTCCAAGATAAGCACTTTAGAAATGGCGCCCATGAACCTTCCTGCTGGGGGGTGGCTACGGGTGTGTGTGCAGGGCCCCACAGGCTCCTAGGGGCGAGACTGCAGGCATGGGCTTTCCTGCAGGGGTGGCTGGACAGGACATGGGCTGCCTCGGGCCCTAGGATGGCACCCCGCAGCGCTACTGACCTCAGCAGCACATCACCACAGCTGTAGGCGAGGATGGGGCCAGTCCCTGCAGCTGTCTGTCTGGGCAGAGCCCGGGGCTAGGTGGAAAGACCAGGGTTGGTCCAGGGCTGGTGGGTCTGTTTGTTTGTTTGTTTGTTTTGATAGACTTTCTTAAGCCAGGTGTGGTATGCATGCCTGTAATCCCAGTACTTGGGAGGCTGAGACAGGAGGATCGCAGGTTCAAGGACAGCCTCGGCAACCTAGTGTGACTCTCTGCAACCTAGCGAGATCCTGTTTCCAAACAAAATAAAAGGGTCTGGGGTGTAGCTTGAGGTAGAATGCCCCTGGGTTCCATCCCCAGTTCCACCAAAAAAAAAAAAAAGAAGAAAAGAAAAATAGACTTTACTTTGGGAACAATTTTAATTTACAGAAACTTTGTGAAGAGTCCAGAGGGTCCCCACGTACCTCCCGCTGGTTTCCTGTTAGTGATACCTTGCATTAGGGTGACATGGCTGCTGCAGAATCAGACAGGCCTGGTGTCATTACCTAAGGCCACTTTGCTCAGAATCCCTCCACATCCTTCTCTGTCCCAAGACCTCACGAGGGTCCCACGTGACGTGCAGTCCTCAGGGCTCTGGGCCAGGCGGAGTCTCCGGTGTCCCTTGCTCTGTGCCCTTGAGCATCGTGCGGGCACTCCGGGTATTTTATAGGAGGGTCTCTGTTGGAATTTGGCTGAGGTCGGGGTGGGGGGGGGTTGACGCGTCTCTGTGGCTGAGTGAGGAGCTGGGGAAGGTGTGGGGTCCTGTGTGGTGACGGTAAAGGCGGGGACTCAAAGGGACAGGGCAGAGCCTTGGTCAGGCCCCCTGAGAGCTGGGACCCTGACTGCCCTGCCTGTTGCCCAGCTCCCTTTCCCGGGGTTCACAGCCTTCTTCCTTCAGCTGGAGCCCAGGCAGGGGTGCTGGTCATGAGGACACCCATTTTTCTGATTGGTCATTGGAAGTTCAAGGCTAGCCCCAGGTGGCCCAAAGATCAGAGTCACACAGCTGCCCCGTTAGAGCGTGACCACTCAGTTCTAGCCGCAGACAGCTGCCGAGTTGGTGGAGAGACTGTCATTCCACATTGATTACGTCCCTGCAGAGCTCCGGCCCTGCCCAGGTCCCCTGACTAGACCTGCAGAACCAGGAGTGGAGGGAGGCCATGAGGGTTAGCAGGGACTGTCACAGAGCACCCACGGCTGAGGCTACATGCTGGGACCTGCTAGGACCTGCCCAGGTGCCACTGCAACGCCACTCCTGAAAGGGCGGGCCTGGTGATGGGCGAGAGGGAAGGTGTCCCAGGCTACAGGAACCGCATGTGCAGAAGCCGGGAAGCAGACCTGGCACGCGTGCTGGGTGAGGAGGCCAGAGAGAGCCACCGTAGCCGGGCCAGGCAGGGGGTTGGCATTTACAGTGGGAACAGGAGCGTGATAAAGTAGGAGGGATGAAAACATAGAGTGGTCAGTCACGGTGGCGCACACTTGTCATCCCAGTACTCCGGAGGCTGAGGCAAGAGGATCACTAATTCAAGGCCAGCCTGTGCATCTTAGCAAGACCCTGTCTCGAAAAATTTTTAATTTTTTAAAATGGGTCAGAAGCCAGGCATGATGGTACACACCTGTAATCCCAGTATTTGGGAGGCAGAGACAGGAGGATTGCAGGTTTGAGGCCAGGTTTGAGGCCAGCCTCAGGAATTTAGAGGGACCCTCAGCAACTTAACAAGACCCTATTTCAAAATAAAAACTTTTAGCCGGGCGTGGTGGCACACACTTGTAATCCCAGTACTTGGGAGGCTGAGACAGGAAGATCCAGGTTCGCAGCCAGCCTCAGCTACTTAGTGAGGCCCTCTGCAACTTAGTGAGACTCTGTTTCAAAATAACGACTACAAAATAGGGCTGGGGTGTAGCTCGGAGATAGAATGTCCCTGGGTTCAATCCCCAGTACTGCAAATAAATAAATAAATAAATAAATAAATAAATAAATAAAATAACTTTTTAGCCAGGTATGCTGGCACATACTTGTAATCCCAGTACTTGGGAGGCTGACATAGGATCACAGATTCAAGGACAGCCTCAGCAAGTACTGAGACTCTCATCAACCTAGTAAGACCCTGTTTCAAAATAAAAGTAAAATCAGGCTGGGGGTGTAGCTCAGAGGTAGAATGCCCCGGGGTTCAAACCCCAGTACCACAAAAAATTAAAATAAAAATAAATTTTAAAAAATTAAAAGGGGCTGGGGGAATAGCTTGTAGGTAGAATTCCCCTGGGTTCAATCCCCAGTAACGGAAAAAAAAAGTCAGAAGGACTGAGGGGTAGCTCAGTGGTGGAGCGCCCTGGATTCCACCCCCAGGACTGTAAGAAAGCGTGTGTTCAGCGGGTACAGTTTAGCAGTTTTTACAATGAGTTTGGAGTTTCAGACATTTAAAGGAGCTCGCACCAGGGGCTCCCATCTCCCTGCACCAAGAGGCAGAAAACAGCCAGGGGCAAGGGCCTTGGTGTGCTGGCCTTTAGTGTCCCCCTCTGCAACATGGCTCTGGCTCCCTGCGCTGAGCTGGGTGCGGTTCCTAACGCGGCTGCCTGACAGCTGCACTGCCACGCGCACAGGGGTCTCTGTCCACCCCAGCCTGGGACAGGCCCAACACACAACAGATGCCCTGTGATGCTAATTCCCCTCCCGGGGAGGGACCCCAGACCAGGCTGTAGACCTGTGCAACTTTGCACTGTGGACAGACATACGAGTCCTTGCTGCGTGCCTGGCTCCACACTGGGAGCCAGGAGGCAGCAGCCGGCAGCACAGAGCTCCCGCCCTGGGTGGGAGAGCAAGCACGCAGCACCCAGCACAGTCCCTAGGCTGAGGAGATGCGATGGAGGCGGTGGGCCCAGCACTGTAGCCAACACTGGAGCCACCCACGTGGACGCAGGAACAGTGTTGCAGACAGAGACAACAGCAAATGCAGAGACCCTGAGTTGGGAAGGCGCCTGGTGCAGGGGTCGTGGAACGGGGCAAGGTCCAAGCAGAGGAGCTGAGGTCGCAGGGGAGCTGGAGGAGCTGAGACGTGGCATCAGGAACTGACTGTAATACAAGGCGCTGGGACCTCTGAGCCCTGGGGCCTCCGGCTGGACCCAGTGTGCAGGCTCTAACCCAGGGCTCCTAGAGGCGTGCCCACTGTGCCTGGCTCCTTTTTTTTTTTTTTTTGAGACAAGATCCTGCTAAGTTCCCCAGGCTGGCCTTGAACTTGCGATCCTCCTGTCTCAGCCTCCCTGAGTCTCAGCCTTCTGTCTCAGACCTCTGCGCAGGAGGCAGGGACTAGGAGAGCTGAGTTCAGCTCAGAGTGGGATGGGCCTTCACAGCCTGTTTCAAAGACAGGAGCAGATGTCACCTGGTTCAGCCACCTCATGCCCAGGGCAGAGCGGCAGCCTTCCAGGCTCACAGCAGGATTTAGCCCGTCTCGCCTGTCACCAATGCTTAAGCTGAACCTCGGGCACCTGCTGTCCTCAGAGGAGGGGGGGCGGCCCGGTGACACAGTGGGTGGGAGACAGCGCCCTCCGGAGCTACCTGGCCGGTCTGGGTCTGCGGTCTGCCCTGGCTCCCATCCCAGCACTGAGAACCCAGGGGATCGTCCCCGCGCAGGTCCATGTCCCCCAGCACTCCTGGTTCTGCAGGGTCCGGCACCACGCTGCCTGCTCACCGCCGTAGCCCTGGCACACAGTAGGGACACAACAGGTGTGGAGCGCACACCTTCTTGACCTTCGCCAAGGTGGGGACGTCTCCCTGCACCAGGGAGAGTCCTTCCTCCTACCCACTGCTCACAGGAGGAAACTGAGGCAGCTCCCTCCCCCCACAGGCTACACAGACAGCATGTGGCCCTGCTGGGCCCAAGGGCAAGCCCAGCCCAGACCCACACCTGCCGGACCCCAGCTTGTCCTTCATAACCGAAACCTCCCCCTCCCCCAGACCTCGCCTGGTCCAGGGCTCTGGAAGTGTTTGTGGGGCCCGTGGAGATGAGGTGTGCGTCTCTAGGAGACAGAGGGCAGGTAAGGCGGGTGCCAGGGCTCCCATCTGGCTCCCCTGCTGCCCACAATGTCCCCTGCCTCAGTGCCACCCAGGCCTCAGCAGTAAGGGTCGCACTGACCGAGCTGAGACTCGGAGACGACCGGCCTGGCTCTCCTGCCCATGGAGTTGCTGTTTCCTCCCGGGCCTGGTTTCCAGAGAGGCTTTGGTCCACCTGGGTAAGGTGCAGGTGTGAATCTGGGCCCGGGCCGCAGCTCCCCGCCTCATTCTTGGCTGTGTGGTCTCCTCTGCATACCAGGGTCGGTGGCTCTAGGGCCTGGCTTGACCAGTCTAGAGGAGCAAGCCCCCTAACAGCCGCTGTGGCTGCCTGCAGCACAGATAAGCAGGGCAGCAGCCCGGCATTCCCGCACCCAGGTGCCCGGTACCAGGGCCATCTGCTGCCGTAGGGGCTCAGGAACACGGGGCCACATGGACTGATCCAGTAGCAAGTAGCGAGGCCACCCTGGGGCTCTGGCCTCTGAGACACTCCAAGTGGGCGGAAGAGCACCTGGCAGGAGTGAAGCTGCTGCTGGGCCCCAGCCGCAAGACCCTCCTGGCCCTGGGTCTGCTCTGCCGGCTGGCTGCCCACCTGCAGTTGGGAGGGCGCGCACCTGTTCCTGGGGAGCCCAGGTTCCTCCAGGAGCCCCAGGCCAGTTTTCTCACCTCCAATCTCTCAGTACCTGGAGTCGGCTCTCTCAATTACCCCTGTAGGAGCACCTGCCCCTGGCTAGTTGCCCCAACCCTCCATCTAGCATCACCCTCCTTCCGAGAGCCCTGAGGGTGAGGGTGGCCACCTGGGGCGAAAGGTAAAGTCTCTCCCATGCAGGGGTGACCATGTGTAGGAACAGGTGGTCAGCCCGATCATGCCCCTGGTGGTAGGGAACAGCTTCAGGAAGGGTGAGAAGCGGCCCAGAGCACACAGCAGGGAAAGGGCAGTCCGGGGATGTGGGTCCTCTGGTGCAGGCTGTCCTTCAGCCCCTGCGCATGCGCTGGCCCTGCAGGTGTGCAGTGGGGCCACAGGGGACGGGAGACCAGAACCCTCGAGTGCCCGCTCCGTGCCAGGCGCAAAATGCCCAGCGGTCGCTGCAGTTAATAATGGCTACGTCTATAATTCTCAAGGGCGGTTGATTTGTTGCATCCTAAACCCCCCTCAGGAGAACAACAACAACAAAAACAAAAACATAATCCAGGATGTCCGAATACAGTTGAAGTTGAGAAAAACAAGGAACAATCGTCTAATACGAGTCGATCCCCAAATTGCACGGAACACACATACCAAAGACATCGTCTTAGATTCAAATGGAACTGGATGTCCCAGATTTTAGTTGGAACCCTACCTCCAGGGGACCCCTGGAAATTTCTGGAGGCAGTTGGGTTGTCATGACTGGGGGCACAACAGCCTCCGGAGCCCAGGGCTGCTGCTGAACACCCAGGGTAGGGTGCACAGGGTGCACAGGTGCAACAGGCTGCTGCGGTACCTGGCTTCCTTCCTTTTCCTTCCTTCCCTTCCTTCCTTCCTCTCTTCTTTTCTCCCTCCCTTCCTTGTTGTTTTGTAGGGCTGGGGACCAAACACCGGGCCTTGTGCATGCTGGGCGCTCTGCCTCTAAGCCACACCCCAGCCCTGACCTTGTGATACCTTGACTCTGTCCTCATAACTCTCCTGAGAGGGACGCCTACCTCTGTGTCTGTTTTAGGGATGCGTAGACTGAGGGCCAGGAGGAGGAGTCACCGTTGGGAAGGGACAGGACAGGACTGGGCCGGGCCTTCTGAGCCCAGCCCTCTGCACAGTACTCTCGCCCTCCACGGCAGAGACCCCAAGCAGCCTCCCTGGAGGGGGTACTACCAGCGGCAGGAGGCGGCCGGCTGGGCAGAGCAGGGGTGCACACCTTCACCCCACCCCGGTGCATCCCAGCCCCTTTCCCCGGCTTCTCCCCGGTTCTCTTTCCAGCAGCTCATCCCTGACGCAAGCTGGGGCTTTTTCCTTAATTAAAAAGAGATTTAAAACATCAACTGCTCTCGGCTGGGCCTGGGCTGCTTTGAAAAGGTAAAGTCTGAGCTGCCCGCCTCGTCCGTAATGACACAAGGCTTTCCCTGTAATTGGAATTAAAAAAAAAGATTAAATGCATCTGGAACCCGCGGGGCATTGTCTTTTTTTATTTTTATTTTATTTTATTTTTCCAGTACTGGGAATGGAACCCAGGGCCTTGCACCTGCTAGGCAAGTGCTCTACCACTGAGTGGCGTCCTCCACCCTTTATTTTGTTCTGAGACAGGGTCTTGCTAACTTGCCCAGGCTGGCCCTGAACCTGCCTCAGCCTCCCTAGTAGATGGATTACAGGTGTGCACCACCACACCTGGCTTGTTGCTTGTTTTTTGAAAGACTTGCACTAAGTCCAGACACTGTTATCACTGAGAGATGGGTGCCAGCCCAGCCCCCCTCAGCCTGTGTTCGTGCCCCAGGGACTTTGTGCAGCGCCCACTCCAGCTGTGCGGCTGCAAGGGACCAACCAGTCTCTCCTGACCTGCGCTCGGGTGACCCTGCCCCTAGCAGCTGGTGGCCGTCAGCAGGCGCTCAATGTTGCCTGAATCAATACAAGTGTGTACCAAGAACGGAATCCACGGTGTTAATCAGAGCCGCTGTCTGTGGCGTGTGTGTGCAAGGCCGGCCTGGGCTTTTCTCACCTGCAAAATGTGCATGACGAACTCACACAGTGGGAGCCAGGGAGGAAGCTGGCTCTTAACCTCGGCACCCCTGACACGGGTGCTGGCGTCCACCCACGCTGGGCGGGGGGAAGCCGAGGCCCAAGCAGGTGGAGCCACTGCCCAGGTGGACTGCAGCCCAGGTGTACCTTCGGGGCTCCCACTGCACCATGGGTCCCACAGGCTAGAGCCCTGCATGTGTTCATGGTGCTGGGAAGAGGTTCAAGTTTCCCCAGGTTCTCCCGATATAGCTGGAGCGCTATTCTTAAAGTAGCCACTAGAGGGAGCCCGTGAGCCGCGATTCCTGCACCCGCTGCAGCAGGGTCTGTGTGGCTTCTGTGCCGCCTGGGACAGACTGAGAGCTGCCTTTCCCCGGGGCCCTGGGGCATCCAGGCAGAGTGCGGAGGTAGGATCTCAACCGTGAGCTCGCCAGGTGTCCCCCCCAGGCATGGGGTGCAGATGGACACAGCCATGGGAAAGCAGCTGCAGCTCAAAGCCCGGACGGGAGGCTGCAAAAGGCCGACTGCACTCAGTGGACGGGTGGCTCCATCCCCAGCTCAGTACCCCCACCCCCCACCCTGGTCCGGTCAGCCGGGTCACAGTGGGACACTCTCCCACATGCTCCACACCGGGTATGTCCATCCTACTAGGTTGGCACATGGCTCCTTTTTTTTTTTTTTTTTTTTGGTAGTACTGGGGAATTGAACCCAGGGGCATTCTACCTCTGAGCTACATTCACAGCCCGATTTTTTTTTTAAACAGGTCTTGCTAAGTTGCTGAAGGTCTCACTAAGTTGCTGAGGTTGGCTTCAAACCTGTGATCCTCCTATCTCCATCTCCCAAGTACTGGGATTACAGGCGTGTGCCACCACACCCAGCTGCCTGGCTCCTTTTTTTTTTTTTTTTTTTTTGGCACAGTACCGGGGATTGAACCCAGGGGTGTTCTACCTCTGAGCTAGACCCCCGGCCCTATTTTTTATCCTTTATTTTGAAACCGGGTCTCATGAAGTTGCAGAGGAGGGCCTCACTAGGTAGCTGAGGCTGGCTGCGAACCTAGATCCTCCAGTCTCACCTCCCAAGTACTGGGATTACAAGCGTTGCCACCACACCCAGCTCTGGCTCTATTTTTATAGCTAGGGAAACTGAGGGCGGGTTTCAGACAAAGCCTGCCCGCCTCTCTCATAGGATGCCTCCCTAGGATGCCTCCCCACGCGGCCCACGCAGGTCTGATTGGTGCAGACCCCTCAGCAGCACTGAGGACTGGGGTCCAGCAGGTGGGGTGGGTACAGCCTGGGGACCCAAGCACTCCGCTAAGCTGCCCTCCTGGGAAGCCTTCCCAGCAAGCTCCCGTCCTGCCTTTGTGGGCTGGAACTCCAGCCAAGCCCTGCCCCTGGGGAAATGGACTTCGAACACCCCCATGGGGGGAGCACCCATTTAACCAGTGACAGTCCCGCCTCAGGCCAGCAGGCCTTGAGAGAGGCTGGAGTCCCTCCCACCCTCTTCCCTCCTCCCTCCCCTGACTCCACCCTCCTCCCTCTCTTCCCTCCTCTCCCCCCTCTCCTCCCTCCTCTTTCCCTTGACTCCGCCTTCCTCTCTCCTCCCCTCCCTTCTCCCTCCCCTCCCCCTCCCTCCCTTGACTCCACTTTCCTCTCCCTCCTCCCCTGCCTCTCCCCCTCCTCCCTCCCTTGACTCCGCCTACCTCTCCCTCCTCCCTCTCCTCCCTCCTCTTCCCCTCTCCTCCCTCTTTCCCTTGACTCCACCTTCCTCTCTCCTCCCCTCCCTCCTCCTTTCCCTCCCTCCTCCCTCCCTTGACCCCACCTTCCTCTCCATCCTCCCCTCCCTCTCCTCCCTCCTCTCTCCCTTGACTTCGCCTTCCTCCCTCCTCCCTCTTCTACCTCCTCCTTCCCTCTCCTCCCTCCTCTTCCTCTCTCCTCCCTCCTCCTTCCCTTGACTCTTCCTTCCTCTCCCTCCTCCCTCTCGTCCCTCCTCTCTTCCCTCTCCTCCCTCCTCCCTGCCTCCAGCAAGTCTTCAGGACTCACTGAGGACCAGAAGCTTCCAGATTAAGCTTTGTCCCCAAGCTCCAGACCCTGTTAAAATGCAAATGTGGGCCCGCAAGAGCCAGGCTTTCCTCCATTAGCGTTTATGTTAGAGTTTCCATCTTTGAGGAGAAAGGGCTTTGGAGACTCAGATGGCAGAGCTTCCTCTGCTGGGGCCTTGGAAGGAAAAGCAGGAGCCCAAGGGAAGCTGCCCTCCAGGCCGCTGCGGGCAGGGGCCGCCCTGTCCACCTGTTAGGGCGACGTGTCCACTGCTCAACTCAGGAACCCAGGATCGGCCGGGTCCTTGGGAGAGAATTTCGGCACGCCCAGTCAGAGACATAGACAGAGGTTTCTTTAGGGAAGTAGGAAATACACATTCAGGGGAGAATGCAGGCCACCTCGAGAGGGAGAGAGACCTTTTGGGGGACGCAGGGCTCTTTTCTTATAGGGGGCTTCCGTGAGGGGCGGGCTAGGGGAGGTGTGTGAGGATGCGCTCAGTCCCGTTGTCCCGAGGCAGTTCCCGGTGGTCTGGTCATCTGGTCAGCCTTAGGGAGGGTGACCTCAGTCCCCTAGTCCCTAGGCGGTTTCTGGTGGTCTGATCAACCTTAGTGTCCTCAGGCTGAGCGAGGTCTTCATTATCTGATTGACAGATGAGCTGGAGAGTGTCCTAAATGATAGGTTTCTCCAAATATCATGTCTGTTTTGGTAACAATGCACAGGGCTGTCGGGCGTGGTGGCGCACGCTTGTAATCCCAGCATTTGGGAGGCTGAGACCAGAGGATCCGGGTTTGCGGCCAGCCTCAGCTACTGAGGCCCTCCGCAACTTAGTGAGACCCTGTTTCAAAATAAAGGATAAAAAATAGGGCTGGGGGTGTAGCTCGGAGGTAGAATGCCCCTGGGTTCAATCCCCAGTACCGCAAAAAAAGAAAATGTACAATTTATACATCCAGTTCCCAGCCCAGCACCTCAGTACGTGGCCTTACTGGGGATAGGGCTGTAGCAGGTACGATTAGCTAGGATGGGATGGTACCGGAGTGGGGTGGACCTTCAGGATGATTAATGTCCTTATAAAAAGTGGAACTTGGGGCCCTGACCGCACCCAGGGAGAAGGCCACGTGAAGGCAGAGGCAGGGTGAGGCTTCTACGGGCCCAGATGTCCAAGATGGCCAAGAAGCCCAAAAACCAGCGGGGCTCTCTCTCTGCGCTCAGGCACCGGGCCGCCACACCTTCATCTGGAGTTTTTGCCCCATGTCCCCAGGCTGGGTACTTTGTCACTGTAGTGCCAGGAAAGCACGCATGTGCAGGCTTTGCTGTGTAGGCGGGAAGATGCCCACATGGCGGGTCTCGGTGCGCAGGCCCGAGTTGCGTTGGACACCCAAATGACCGTGGCTCACAGGCCGACAGACTCTCCTCCCAGACAGCTATCCCAAGGGCTCAGAGAGCAGCTCCCAGGAACCGGGGCAGAGGCCAGCCCTCTCCTTGGGCGAGGGCAAGGGCTTTGCTACACGAGGCCTGGAGAGGAGTTGAAACTTGTCCAGGGACACCCTGCCCAGGGACAGCAGTACTCACCGCCCTCACAGAGCTGTGTGAGTGTGGGGGATCATTTAATTTTCCCGAGCCTCAGTTTCCCCATCTGTTTTTTTTTTTTTTTTTTTTTGCAGTACCAGGGATTGAACCCAGGGGCGTTTTACCTCCGAGCTACACCCCCGGCCCTATTTTTTATACTTTATTTTGAAACCAGGTCTCACGAAGTTGCGGAGGCCTCACTAGCCGAGGCTGGCCACGAACCCGGATCCTCCTGTCTCAGCCTCCCAAGTACTGGGATTACAAGCGTGCGCCACCACACCTGGCTAGAGTTTCCCCATCTGTGAAGTGGGGACAGGATGCCCCTCTGCTGGGCATCGTGAGCACTCGTAGCAATGGTCTGGGGCGGGAGGCAGCTGCGGCGGCCACTGATGTCTATCTCTCTGTCGTATGTGGACATGTGTGTCCGTCTTCCCAGGGTTTAAGATGTGTGTCAGCACCAGCGGCAGCCACGACGAGGCCCCGGTCCTGAGTGACAAGCACCTGGACGTGCCCGACATCATCATCACACCCCCGACCCCCACCGGCATGATGCTGCCCAGGGACTCCAGGCGGACAGGTAAGGCTGTGCTGGAGACGGCTGGCGAGGCCCCTTCTGGGCCAGGGTGCTGAGCATGCGTCCCCACCTCCTCCTCCGGGGTTCATTAAACATTTATAGTCAGATCTGTAGACACTCCACCGTGGGCCCCTCCTCGTGACACCAGCCCCAGCAAGATGCGGCATGTTAAGCCATTAGCTGGAGAGCCCTCGGCGGCAGCCAGGGACAGTGACAGATAGGGCCGGGCTGGCTCACCACACTGCATCTCCTGCCAGCCAAGGTGATTGATGGGCACGCCTTTCCCTGCCAACAGGAGGGCCCGGGCTCTGTCTTGCTGGCCACAGCCATTCAGCTGGACAAGACAGGCCTGGACACAGCCCACGCCCCGGTAGCAGCTGGACCCTGGGCCTTCCTGACAGAGCTCGGCGCAGGGAGAGGAAGGGAGATGGGCTTTCTCCCAGTGTGAGGATGAGAGGGCGAGGCCCGGACAGGTCCCCCGCCGGCCTCTGTTCACGCTCTTGGAGCTGTGGGACCGATGTTCACTTACTCACTGAACAGAGATTGATGGGGCCCCGGCCACCTGTGAGGCCACCGAGTATAGAGCAGGGGTGCTGATGTGACAATTGTGGTAGGGAGCTCTGAGCTAAGTGTGGTGAACCGGCTCTCTCATTCCGTTCTCACGGGGACTCTGCGTTAGGCACAGATGTCACCCTCGTTTTATAGATGGGTAAACTGAGGCTCAGAGTGGTCGAGACACTCGCCCTGCAGCTAGTCTGTGGCAAAGTTGGGCTTCAGGCGCAGGCTGTGTGATCTTGGGCTTGCCCTGCGGACCTCTGGGCTGGGTGTCTTCCCGGTGGGCAGCACTGGTCAGCCAGTCAGGTTCTGTGATGCGGGTCGTGCTGGGCAGGAGCTGGGGACAGCGCTGATGAGGCTGATGTGGATTTATGGAAAGCGCAGCCTGTCCCTGGCACTAATTGACTGTTCCAGATGCTCTGAGTGTGGGTCTCAGCTGCCCGCCAGGCTGAGAAGCCAGGAGGGAGCCCTGGAAGCCCCAGGCGGGTCGTGCTGGTGCCGGGTGGTACCTTCTCCACAGTGATTGCACAGGTCACTGTTTCGGTCTGTCTTCCATCACTGTAACAAAATACCCGAGGCTGGGAACTTTATAAAGAAAAAAAAATTCCAGGTACAGTGGCGTGTGGCCATAATCCCAGTGACTCAGGAGGCTGAGGCAGGAGGATTGCAACTTCAAGGCTAGTTTGGGCAACTTAGCAAGACCCTGTCTCAAAATAAAATTTTTTAAAAAGGGGGCTAAGGATGTAGCTCAGGGGTAGAGTGCCCTGGAGTTCTGGGGGAACTGCCTTAATCCCTGCCAGGGCAATGACCCCAACACCCTGACCACCCCGCTGGGCCCCACAGCTTGGGGCCTCATCACCTCCCAATACGGTGGTGCTGAAGACCAAGCGTCCAACACAGGAGCCCTTGGGGACAAACCACATCCCACCTCAGCAGTCACGTCCCTGAGCCCACCACGGTCTGGCACCAGGCTACGCACTTTTCTCGGATCTCAGCTCATTCTCGTTCCAACTCCATAGACTCTGACTACTGTCCTTATCTCTAGTGTAGAGGTGGGGAAGGAAACAGGTCCAGAGAGGGTCAGTGACTCACTCAAGGGCACACAGCCATTAGGGAAAGAGTGGGGCTCCGGCTCCAGTGCTCCGCCCAGCCAGTGGCTAATCAGAGCGGGGGGCTTAGCTCTGCATTACGGCCCCTCCCGCTCAGGCTCCATCTTCTCCTGTGAAGCGGGGTCCGCGGCCTCCCCTGCCCCCACCCAGGGCTGGTGTGAGCAAAGAGGTCAGGTTGCTCTACAAGGTCTGCGGAGTGACCTTTCAGACCTGAGCCCCAGGAGGCTCCTACACCCTGGCAGAGGTTCCTTTCCGCTCAGGCAGCTCTGGGCGGATCGGCCCAGAGGGCTGGCACAGGTGTCCCCTCCCGTCTGCTTTGTCTTCCTGGAAAGGGAGGACCAGTGAGCACCACCCCGAACCCAGGTGCCACTCTGCCCCACCAGCTGTGTGACGTAAGCAAGAGGCACCATCTCCTCCGGCCTCAGTTTCCTCATCTGCAAAGCGGGGGCAGCGGGGATGCCTCAGAGAGGGCCGGGGGGCCTGTCTCGGGGCCTGCGGTGGGATACGTCTCAGGTGCCCAGGGCTACGTGGTGGACCAGGACCCAGAGCCCTGTGGCCTCTAAGCGGCCTCCTTCCCTGCCTGGGCCTCGGCTCACCCTCAAAACCAAGGGGGAGCCGGGCGTGGTGGCGTACGCCTGTCATCCCAGTACTTGGAAGGCTGAGACAGGAGGATTGCAGGTTTGAGACCAGCCTCAGCAACCTAGTGAGACCCTGTTTCAAACAAACAAACAAACAAACAAACAAACAAACAAAACCAGGGTCGCTCTGCCCCATCAGCTGTGTGACTTAAGCAAGAGGTGCTGTTTCCTCCAGCCTTAGTTTCCTCATCTGCAATTAATATATATATTTATTTTATATATTTATATATGTTATATATATTTATATATAATATGTAAATATATATATATTTTGTGGCACTGGGGATTGAACCCAGGGGCATTTTAACCTCTGAGCTACATCCCTAGCCCTATTTTATTTATTTTTGAAACAGGGTCTCACTAAATTGCAGAGGGCCTCACTGCATTGCTGAGGCTGGCCGTGAACCTGCAATCCTCCTATCTCAACCTCCCAAGTACTGGGATTACAAGGGTGTACTACCATGCCCAACTCAAAAAATAATTTTTTAAAAAGGATGGGGGGCAAGCCAGGCATGGTGGTACACACCTGGAATCCCAGTACTTGGGAGACTGAGACAGGAGGATCAGAGGTTTGAGGACAGCCTCAGCAAGTAGTGAGACTCTCATCAACCTAGTGAGACCCTGTTTCAAAATAAAAATAAAATAGGATTGGGGGTGTAGGTCGGAGGTAAAATGCCCCTGGGTTCAATCCCCAGGGACAAAAAAAAAAAAGGCTGGGGTGTAGCATGGAAGTAGAATGCCCCTGGGTTCAATCCCCAGTACCACAAAAAAAAAAAAAAAGAAAGAAAGAAAAAACAAGGGCACCGATTTCCCGGCTTTCTCTGAGGAGGCTGAGCCAAGGGAGAACCCGGGTAGGCTCAAACCCAGGACTTCAGCCTGAGACTGTGAGAGTGGGCAAGGGGGTATCCTGGGTCCCCCTCGGCCTCCAGCAACATCTCTGCTCAGGCGTCGGGGAGTTTGGGCAGTGACATGGGTGGGAGCCCCAGCCCCACCCAGAAACTCTGAGGGAAGGCCCTGGGTGGGCGTGGAGGGTCCACCCAGACCCCAGACATTGCCCCCCTCTTTCTCCTAGTCTGGCTGGATGAGACGGGGTCCTGCCCAGACGATGGGGAGATGGAGCCCGAAGCCTAAGGAGTCACAGGACGGCACCGCCTGGCGGCTCCTGCTCCACCGCCCCCTGCTCCAGGTGTTCGGGGCGTGGCCGCTGGGGCAGGTGTGCTGGGCAGCAGATGGGGACCACGAATCTGACCCTGGACCAGGACGGGCAGCATGGCGTGTCCCAAGCCCCAGCACGTCACTGAGTGGACCAAACACCTGACACCTCCGCGTTCTCACTGACCCGGCGTGGCCAGGCGAGGAGAACCTGCCCTGCAGCAGGGAGACGTTGGCCAGGGCGCCAGGGAGCGGCGCCTTCTGGACCCACGCAGCCAGAAGCCTGGCCCAAGGTCCCTGCAAACAGGAACTTCTCGGAAGAGGAGCGGCTCCGTTTTTTTACAAGTTGTCCTACAGATGTTGAAACAGTCCCCAGAGTGATTTATAATTTCTTTTTTGCATTGTAAATAAAATCCTGTGTAACAAACAGTGAATCTCACTTCTCGGGTTGCAGGAAATGGAGCGGCCCAGGTAGAGAGGTGGGTGCAAGAATCGCTGGACTGTGACGGGCCTTCGGTGGTCCCCAGACCCTCGGTTTTCACACCACTGAGGGGTCTCAGCATGGCCAAGAGCATGGCTTTGGGGTCACCCAGGTCTCAGTCAGGTCCTAGCCCTGTCCCCAGCAGCGTGGGGTCCTGGTCATGGTATGTCTCTAGGATGACAGGCAATATTTTCCTTCCTTCCTTCTTTCCTTCCTTCCTTCCTTCCTTCCTTCCTTCCTTCCTTCCTTCCTTCCTTCCTTCTCTCCCTCTCTCCCTCCCTCCTTACTTCCTTCCTTTCTTTTCTTTCTTTGTCACTGGGAATTGAATCCAGGGGCATTCGACCTCTGAGCTATACCCTAGGATGACAGGCAATATTTTCCTTTCTCCTTTCTTTCTTTTCTTTTCTTTCTTTCTTTCTTTCTTTCTTTCTTTCTTTCTTTCTTTCTTTCTTCTTTCTTTCTTTTCTCTCTCTCTCTCTTTCTTTCTTTTGCACTGGGAAGTGAATCCAGGGGCATTCGACCTCTGAGCTATACCCCAGCCCTATTTTTATTCTTTATTTTGAAACAGGGTCTCACTAAGTTGTGGAGGGCCTCACTAAGTAGCTGAGGCTGGCCGTGAACCAGTGGTCCTGTCTCAGCCTCCCAAGTACTGGGATTAGAAGGTGTGCCATCACACCCGGCTTCTTTTCTTTTCTTTTTCTTTTTCAGTTTTTTGTTTTGTTTTGTTTTGTTTTGTTTTGTTTTTTGGTACTGGGGATTGAATCCGAGGGCATTCTACCTCTGAGCTACACCCCCAGCTTTATTTTTTAAATTTTGAAACAAGGTCTCACTAAGTTGCTGAGGGCCTCACTAAGTTGCTGAGGCTGGCTTTGAACCTGTGATCCTCCTGTCTTAGTCTACCAAGTACTGGGATTACAGGCATGTGCCACCATGCCTGGCATCAGCTATGTGTGGTGTGTGTGTGTGTGTGTGTGTGTGTGTGTGTGTGTGTGTGTGTTACTGGGGA
>PVJS01038189.1:0-19547 GCA_004027185.1 Glis glis
CTGCATGGTTCTTATTGCTGAGAATTGCTTTGGCTATTCTGGGTCTTTTGTTTCTCCATATGAAATTAATGACTGATTTTTCTAGCTCTGCAAAAAATGATGTTGGTATTTTGATAGGGATTGCATTGACTCTGTAGATCATTTTTGGCAGGATGGCCATTTTGATAATATTTATTCTGCCTATCCAAGAGCAGGGAAGTTCTTTCCATCTTCTAAGATCTTCTTCAATTTCTTTCTTCAGTGTTCTATAGTTTTCATTGTAGAGGTCTTTTATCTCTTTGGTTAAGTTTATTCCTAGGTATTTGATTGGTTTTGAAGTTATTGTAAATGGGATTGTTTTCTGGATTTCTTTCTCAGTAGATTCATGGTTGGCATATATGAAAGCTACTGACTTTTTTAGGTTGATCTTGTATCCTGCTACTTTGCTGAATTTGTTAATTAGCTCTAGTAGACTTTTGGTTGGGTTCTTTGGGTTTTCTAGATATAGGATCATATCATCTGCAAATAAAGATAATTTTAGTTCTTCTTTTCCTATTTGAATTCCTTTCATGTCCTTCTCTTGTCTTATTGCTCTGGCAAGAGTTTCAAGGACTATGTTGAAAAGGAGTGGTGATAGTGGGCATCCTTGTCATGTTCCTGATTTTTAGGGGAATTCTGGCAATTTTTTTCGTTCAATATGATGTTGGCTTTGGGTTTCTTATATATTCACTTAATGATGTTGAGGTATGTTCCTTGTATTCCAATTTTCTGTAGAGTTCTTAACATGAATGGGTGTCGAATTTTTTCAAATGCTTTTTCCGCATCTATTGAAATGATCATGTGATTTTTGTTTTTAGTTCGGTTTATGTGGTGGATAACATGTATTGTTTTGTGTATGTTGAACCAGTCTTGCTTTCCAGGGATGAATCCAACTTGGTCATGGTGTACAATTTTCTTAATATGGTTTTGAATGTGCGTGGCTAGTATTTTATTTAGGATTTTTGCATCTATGTTCATTAATGATATTGGTCTGTAATTTTCTTTCCTTGAGGTATCCTTATTTGTCTTTGTTATTAATGTGATGTTGGCCTCGTAAAAGAGTATGGAAGAATTCCATCTCTTTCAATTTCATGGAATAGCTTGTGAAGTATTGGTTTTAGTTCATCTGTGAAGGTTTTGTAAAATTCAGCTGGAAAATCATCTGGACCTGGGCTTTTCTTTGAGGGAAGACTTTTTATTGCTGTTTCTATCTCTGTGGTCGCTATTGGTTGATTCCGTTTTTCTGTATCCTCTTGGTTCAATTTGGGTAGGTTGTATGTGTCTAGAAATCTTTCAACCTCTTCCATGTTTTCCATTTTATTGAAATATAAGTTTTCAAAGTAGCTTCTTATGATCCTCTGGATTTCTCCACTATCTGTGGTGATATCCCCTGTTTCATTTCTGATTTTGGTAATTTGTGTTGATTCTCTCCTTCTTTTGGTTAGGTTAGCAAGTGGTTTGTCAATCTTGTTAATCTTCGGGAAGAACCAGCTTCTTGTTTTGTCGATTCTTTGTATTGCTTTTTTATTTTCTATTTCATTAATTTCTGCTCTGATTTTAGTTATCTCCTGTCTTCTACTGGCTTTGGGCTGTGACTGTTCCTGTTTTTCAAGATCCTTGAGTTGTGTCATTAGGTTATTTATTTGGATGTTTTCTGTTTTTCTTATGTGGGCACACAGTGCTATAAATTTTCCTCTTACCACCGCGTTCAAGGTGTCCCACAGATTTTGATATGTTGTGTCTCTATTTTCATTTAATTCCAGGAATTTTTTTATTTCTCCCCTTATTTCTTTCCTGATCCAGTCCTCGTTCAGGAGTGTATCGTTCATGTCTCCATGTACTTATGTGATTACTTTTGGTCTTCCTGTTGTTAATTTCCAGTTTCAATCCATTGTGATCTGAGAAGATGCAGGAAATTATATCACATCTTTTGAATTTGCTGGTTCTTGCTTTGTGACCCAGTATGTGGTCTATTTTGGAGAATGTTCCGTGAGCAGCTGAGAAAAATGTGTATTCAGGTGTTGTTGGTTGAAATAATCTGTATGTGTCTATTAGATCCATTTGGTCTATAGTTTTCTTTAGGTCTGAGCAATCTTTATTCATCTTTTGTCCAGAGGATCGATCTAGTGGCGTGAGTGGTATGTTGAAGTCTCCCAATATTATTGTGTTTGGGTCTATTTGGGACCTGATATCCCGAAGACTTTGTTTTATGAATGTGGGTACACCCACATTTGGGGCATAAATGTTTACTATTTTTATATCTTCTTGTTGGATTGTTCCTTTTCTTAATAAGAAGTGACCCTCTTTGTCTCTTCTTATGTGTTTTAGCTTAAAGTCTGTTTTGTCTGATATAAGCATTGCTACCCCTGCTTGTTTTTTATCTCGGTTTGAATGGTATATCTTTTTCCATCCTTTTACCTTTAGCATATGAATATCTTTGGCTAGAAGGTTAGTTTCTTGTAGACAGCATATAGTTGGGTTATGCTTTTTGATCCACATTGCCAGTCTGTGCCTTTTAATTGGGGAGTTGAGTCCTTTGACATTCAATGTTATTATAGAGATATGATTTTTGTTTCCTATCATTTTTGAGTTTTATTTTCTATCTGCTGTTGTGACAAATCTCCTTGTTTAGTTGCCTACCTGGTGGAGTTCACCTCTCCTGTGGTTCTGAAGATTGCTTGTTTTTCCTTCTTTGCGGTTTATTTCTTTCAGGATTTTCTCTAGCGTTGGCTTGGTCCTCAAGAATTCTTTAAATGTTTGTTTATCATGGAACATTTTCATTTCTCCATCAATTTCAAATGATAGCTTTGCTGGATATTTCAGTCTTGGTTGGAAGTTGTTTTTTTCCAGGGTCCAGAGTACTTCGTACCAATCCCTCCTGGCATTCCTGACTTGAGTTGAGAAGTCTGGGGTGATTTTTATGGTTCTGCCGCTGTATGTCACCCGTTCTTTTGTTCTTACTGCTTTTAGGATTCTTTCTTTGGCCTCTATGTTAGTCATTTTAATTATTACGTGGCGAGGGGAGGTCCTTCTTTGGTCCTGTCTTAACGGCGTTCTATATGTCTCCTGTATGTGTATATCCATATCTTTCTCTATATTCGGAAAATTCTCTGAAATTATTTCTTTGAAGAGGTTTCTTACACCCTTGGTCTGTGCTTCTAAATCTTCTTCAATGCCTTTTATCCTTAGATTAGGACGCCTTACTTTGTCTTGTATTTCTTGAATGGCCAGGGTGTGTTGTTGTAATAGCTTCTGTATATCATTGACTGTGTTCTCAATTTTGAATGAGTTGTCTTCCAGGAGTGATACCCTATTTTCCATGTGGTCAAGCCTATTAGCATTGGTTTCTATTGCAGTCTTTAATTCGTTTATTGATTCCTTCATTTCGTTCAGAGTTTCTTTCTGGCTCTTCCTTAGAGCCTCAACTTCCTCTTTCATCTCCTCTATGCTTACTTTGAGGCCTTTCATCATGCTGAAGATCAAAATTCGGAATTCTCTGTCTTGCATTTCCTGCAGGTCAGAGTCAGTAATCTTACTTGTTGATGCATTGTGGGTGATTCTTGTTTCCTCACTGTTCTTCATTCTTGCATTTTTGGTCTTTTCCATTTTGTGTTTCTGTTACCTCCGCATCATTTTCTTTTCTGTGTATGAGACCTCTTGATGGCTCCTGTAGTCCCAATTGTGTCAGTATGCTGCAGGCTGTGGATCCCTCTTGTCCGGTTGGCTGGGGCGTGATATTGTGTGTGCAGGGGTATGCAGGGTCCGGAGCTCAGGTGTTGTCCCTTGAGGAGCACTTTGAGGCGCGGTGTTGGATGTGGGTACTGAGGCACGGGTGATGGTGCCGGAAGGTGCCCTGTTTCCGAGGCGCAGGTGCTGGGGTCGCCTGGGCTCCTAGGGATGCACACATGTTCCGGGTCTCGGGCAATGTCGCCAGAGGGTGCCCGGGTCTGATGGACTGTGCTGAGGATTTCAAATGGACCCGTGGGAGGTGTGGGCTCCAGGTATCAAGTAGGGGCGCCTAAGGTGTACAGGTTCTGTGGCACGGCACAGAGGATTGTGTGTGGGTCCCAGGGGGAAGCATGTGCTCCTAGATCTCAGGTGTCAGTGCCAGGGCGTGTCCTGACTCAGAAACAACCCGGAGAGTCGCGCGGGTCTTGGGTGGTGGCGCCAGAGGCTATCCGGGCTCTGGCGCAGAGGTCACTGAGGTGACGCTGAAGCCCGGGGCAGGCACAGAGGCTGCCTGGGTGACGCGTGGGGACGCTGGGGTCTGGTACCTGGCGCAGAGGGCGCCGAGGTGATGCAGAGGACTGGGGTGGATGCAGAGGCTGCCGGGGTGACACCGAGGCCTGGCGCAGAAGCCACCAAGGTGGCGCAGAGGCTGTCGGGGTGACGCCAAGGCCTGGGGTGGCCGCAGAGTACGCCGAGGTGACACGGCGGGGGGAATCCGAGGCCCGGGGCAGGCTCAGAGACTGCCGAGGTGACGCAAGGGGATGCCGGGGTCTGCTACCTAGCGCATGGGCCGCCGAGGTGAAGTCGAGGCTTGGGGTGGGCGCAAACATCCCCGAGGTGAAGCCAAGGCCTGAGGCAGGTGCAAAGGCTGCTGAAGTAGTGCTCAGGCCGCCAAGGTGGCGCAGAGGCTGCCGGGGTGGCGCAGAGGCTGCCGGAGTGGCGCAGAGGCCTGGGGCTTACGCAGAGTCTGCCAAGGTGACGAGGGGGGGGATCCGAGGCCCGGGGCAGGAGCAGAGGCTGCCGAGGCGATGGACAGGGAAGCCAGGGTCTGGTACCTGGAGCAGAGGCCACCAAGGCGGTGCAGATGCCGCCGAGGTGGCGCAGAGGCCGCCAAGGTGGCGCAGAGGCTGACGAGGTGGTGCAGAGACTGCTGGGGTGGCGCTGAGACCTGTGGCGGGCCCAGAGTATGCCGAAGTGATGCAGTGGGGTAGTCCAAGGCCCAGGGCAGGTGCAGAGGCTGCCGAGGTGACGCACAGGGATGCCGGGGTCTGGTACCTGGCGCATAAGCTGCCGAGGTGGCACAGAGGCCGCTGAGGTGGTGCAGAGGCTTCCGGCATGGTGCGGAGGCCTGGGGCTGGTGCAGAGTCCACCGAGGTGACACGGTGGGGGGGAATCCAAGGCCCGGGGCAGGTGCAGAGGCTGCCGAGGTAATGGGCGGGGACACCAGGGTCTGGTACCTGGTGCAGAGGCCACCAAGGTGGCGCAGAGGTTGCCGAGGTGACGCATGGGGACGCCGGGGTCTGGTACCTGGTGCAGAGGCCGCTGAGGTGGTGCAGAGGCTACTGGGTTGGCGCTGAGGCCTAGGGCGGGCGCAGAACACACCGAGGTGATGTGGCTGGGGGAGTCCGAGGCCCAGGGCAGGCTCAGAGGCTGCTGAGGTGAAGCGCGGGGACGCCAGGGTCTGGTACCTGATGCAGAGGCGGCCGAGGTGGTGCAGAGGATGCTGGGGTGGCATTGAGGCCTGGGGTGGGTGCAGAACACACCGAGGTGATGCGGCGGGGGGAGTCCGAGGCCCAGGGCCCAGAACTTTAATAGTAGTAATGATACAGTGTTTCCAAAAAGAATTCAGAGAGAGCCTGAAAGTTATGAACGATCAAATAAACAAAGAATCTGACACCCTGAACAAGAATCAAAAAGAAGCTCTGAAGGAAGCGAAGGATGCAGAAATCGAAATGAAGGCATCAATACAGACCATCAAAAATAGACTAGAGCACATGGAAAACAGCATCTCACTCTTAGAAGATGACCTTTCCAAAAAATGAATGCATAGTATATAATTTAGAAAAAACAAATCGACAGCATGAATTGGACATTGAAGAGATATCAGCCAATCTTAAAAGAGCAAACCTAAGAATAATAGGCATAGAAGAGGGAATAGAAGATGAAATAAAAGGAATCAATAATCTTTTCAGAGAAGTAATATTAGAAAATTTTCCAAACATAGAAAAAGAGGTCAGCACACAGGTACAGGAAAGAAATAGAACCCCCAATAGACAAAATCAGAGAAGAGGTTCACCATGCCACATAATAAATTGACTGATCCAGAGGCCAAGGAGAGAATCTTAAAGGCAAGGAGAGTAAAAGACCAAATAACATTCAGAGGCAAACTGATAAGAATCACTCCCGACATTTCAAACCAAGCCATGAAAGTCAGGAGGGCCTAGAGCAACATATTCCAAACTCTGAAAGAAAACAACTTCCAGCCAAGATTTATCTATCCAGCAAAGATATCTATCAAAATTGACAGGGAAATAAAAACCTTCCATGACAAACAGAAGCTGAAAGAATTTATGTCTTCCAAACCAGCACTAGAGAAAATATTCAAAGACATTAATTACAAAGAAGAAATAATAAGGAAACACCAGAACCAGAGAAACAATGATTTCCATCAAACAAACAACTAGGCAAAGAAGAGCAAACTTGACCACAAACAGAAATTAAAACTCAATATGTTAGGAATTAAAACTCATCTCTCAGTAATCACGCTGAATATAAATGGCCTTAACTCCCTAATCAAAAGACATAAGGTGGCAAAATGGATTAAAAACCACAATCCATCTATATGCTGCCTGCAAGAAACACACCTTACAAGTAAAGATACTCACAAACTAAAGGTGAAGGGGTGGAGCAAGGTAATCTACACTAATGGAACTCGAAAACAAGCAAGAGTAGCAACTATGATATCAAATAAATTAGACTTCAAACCTAAACTTATCAGAAGAGACAAAGCAGGTCATTTCTTACTGGTAAAAGGAACAATCCAGCAAGAGGATATAATGATAGTCAACATTTATGCCCCAAACATAGGTGCAACCACTTTCATAAAAGAAACTCTTCATGACATTAAGTCACACATAGATCCCAATACAATAATATTGGGAGACTTCAACACCCCTCTCAAACCATTAGATTGATCTTCAAGATAAAAGGTCAGTAAAAATACCTCAGATCTAAGGAACACCATAAACCAAATGGACCTACTAGAGCCATACAGAATACTCTATCCAACTACAACTGAATTCACATTTTTTTCAGTTGCTCATGGAATCTTCTCTAAAATAGACCATATCCTAGGCCACAAAGTGAGTGCTAGCAAGTTCAAAAAATGTGATATAATCCCCCACATCTTTTCAGACCATAATGGAATGAAACTAGAAATTAACTATAAGAAGACCCAGAGAAACCTCATAAACACATGGAGACTGAACACAACATTGGGGAATAAGGAATGGGTCACAGAAGAAATTAAGAAATTCCTAGAATCAAATAAAAACAGAGACACAGCATATCAAAATCTCTGGGACAGTATTAAGAGGAAAATTCATAGCACTCAGTGCTCACATAAGAACAGAAAATCACAAAATAACTAACCTAATGACACACCTCAAAGCCCTTGAAGAACAGGAACAGTCTAACCCAGTAGAACACAGGAAAATATTAAAATCAGAAGAGACATCAATGAAGTAGAGAATAAAAAATACAAAAAAATCAACAAAACCAAAAGCTAGTTCCTTGAACAAACAAGATAGGTAAGCCACTAGCCAACCAAACCAAAAGAAAGAGAGAATCAACCCAAATTACTAAAATAAGAGATGACAGCACAGAAATCCAGAGGATTATCAGAAACTAATTTGAAAAATTATACTCCAACAAAATGGAAAACCTAGAAGAAATTGACAAAATTCTAGGCACATACAACCTTCCTAAGTTGAATCAAGGATATATAGAAAATTTAAATTGACCAATAGCAATCAAAGTGATTGAAGCAGCAATAAAGAGGCTACCATCAAAGAAAAGCCCAGGACCAGATGGTTTCCCAGATGAATTTTATAAAACCTTTATAGAAGCACTAATCCCAATACTCCCCAATCTATTTCATGAAATAGAAAGAAACAGAACTCTCCCAAATACATTTTATGAAGCCAACGTCACATTAATACCAAAACCAAATAAAGACAGCTCAAGAAAAGAAAACTACAGGCCTGTACGGTTGATGAACTTAGATGCAAAACATCTAACAACACACATTCAAAACCACATCAAGAAAATCATACACCATGACCAAGTCAGGTTCATCCCAGGGATGAAAGGCTGGTTCAACATATGAAAAACAGTCCATGTAATCCACCACATAAACAGAACTAAAGACAAAAATCACATGATCATTTCAATAGATGCTGAAAAAGCATTTGACAGAATCCAACACTCATTCTTGTTAAAAAACACTGCAGAAAATCGGAATAGAAGGAACATACCTCAACATCATAAAGGCAATATACAATAGTTCCTCATCTAACATCATACTGAATGGGGAAAGACTACTAGAGTTCTCCTTAAAAACAGGAACAAAGCAAGGATGTCCATTGTCATCACTCCTTTTCAATATAGTACTGGAGACTTTAGCCAGAACAATAAAGCAAGAGAAGGAAATCAAAGGAGTGCAAATAGGAAAAGAAGAACTGAAACTATCTCTATTTTCAGATGACATGATATTATATTTAGAAGACCCAACAAACTCAAAAAAAAAGGCTTGTAGAACTGATCAACAAATTCAGCAAATCATCTGGATACAAAATCAATCTTAAAAAATCAGAAGCTTTTCTATATGCCAACCATAAATCCACCAAAAAAGAAATTCAGAAAATATTTCCACTCATGATATCCCCCAAAACAATAAAATACTTAGTAGTATACCTAACCAAGGAAGTAAAAGACCTCTACAAGGAAAATTATAAAATGTTGAAAAAAATTGAAGATCTTAGAAGATGGAAATATCATCAAAATGTCCATTCTTCCAAAAGTGATCTACAGATTCAATGTAGCACCCAATAAATTACCAAGGTCATTCTTCACAGACATAGAAAAATCAGTCCTTAAATTCATTTGGAACAACAAAAAACCCAGAATAGCCAAAGTCATTCTCAGCAACAAGAACAATGCAGGAGGCATCACAATATCTGACTTCTAACTATACTACAATGTCATAGTAATGAAAACAGCATGGTACTGGCACAAAAGCAGACATATAGACCAATGGACCAGAATAGAAGGCTCAGAAACAAATCCTCACACTTACAGCCAATTGACTTTTGACAAAGGAGCCAAAAACATACACTGGAAAAACATAGCCTCTTTAACAAATGGTGTTGGAAAAACTGGTTAACCACACGCAGAAAAATGGAAATAAACCCCACTTTCTCACCCTGCACAAGAGTCAATTCAAGATGGATCAAAGACCCAGAAATTAGACCAGAGACCTTGCAGCTACTTGAAGAGGGCATAGGTCCAACTCTTCAACACATAGGCACAGGCAAAAACTTCTTCAATATGACCTCAAAGGCACAAGAAGTTAAAAAGAGGATCAATACACGTGGAATTGCATTAAACTGAAGAGCTTCTGAGCATCAGAGAAAATTATCAAGAACCTCAAGAGAGAGCCGACAAAATGGAAGAAGATTTTTGCCAGCTACTCTTACAGAGGACTAATATCTAGAATATACAGCGAACTCAAGAAACTTGTTGCTAAAAAACAAACAACCCGGCAGGGCGTGGTGGTGCATGCTTGTACTTGGGAGGTGGAGACCGGAGGATCTGGGTTCACGGCCAGCCTCTGCTACTTAGTGAGGCCCTCTGCAACTTCGTGAGACCTGGTTTCAAAATAAAGTATAGAAAATAGGGCCAGGGGTACAGCTCAGAGATAAAACGCCCCTGGGTTCAATCCCTGGTACCGCAAAAAAAAAAAATAAACAATCAAAAAATGGGCAAGTGGACTAAATAGGCACTTCACAAAAGAAGAAATACAAATAGCCAATAATGGTATGAAAAAATGTTCAACATCATTAGCAGAGAGATGCAAATCAAAGCTACCCTGAGATTTCATGTAACCCCAATTATAATGGCAATCATTAAAAACAAAAACAACAACAAATGCTGGTGAGGATGTGGAGAAGTAGGAACTCTAATACACATTGGTGGGATTGCAAATTAGTGCAACCACTTTGGAAAACAGTGTGGAAGATCCTCAGAAGACTGGGAATGAACATACCATATGAACCAGTAATACCACTTCTAGGCATCTACCCAAAAGAATGGAAACCAAACTACCAGACTAATGCATGCATACTTATGTTTATAGCTGCACATTTCACAATTGCCAAACTATGGAACCAGCCAAGATGTCCATCGACAGATGAATGAATTACAAAACTATGGGATGTGTATACAATGGAATTTTACACCGCCATCAAGAAGAACAAAATTATGCCATTTGCAGGGAAATGGATGGAATTAAAGAATATTATGCTTAGTGACATTAGTCAGTCACAAAAAGTGAAAAATCGGATGCTCTCTCTAATATGCAGAAGCTAGGGAGAATAGGGCATAGGAGGGAGTCCAGACCAAGATGGAAAAAACCTTAGATGAGTAAATAAGGTGACCTAACTGAGAGAAATGGAAGGGGAGAAGAGGGAAACACCCTAATGCACAGGATGTACATACACAAACTTATCAAAATCAACTACTATGCTGAGCAGGAGAAGGAGGGAAGGGGAAGGGAATGGGGGTAAGAATTGAGGGAGGGCCAATTAACTGATGTGTGCTTGTCTACTTCTACCACCCTGAAACCCACCAAGATGTGTGATTACAATGCACCAAAAAAATGAATAAATAAAAAGAAACCAAGATTGTCTATTGTCTCAGTGAAAGAGAGAGAAAGAAAGAGAGAAAGAGAGAGAGAAAGAGAGAGAGAGAGAGAGAGAAATAAGAAAGAAAGAAAGAAAGAAAGAAAGAAAGAAAGAAAGAAAGAGACACATGTGTGTTTGTATGTGTTCACATATGCACATATCTGTATATATTTCTATATAGTCATACATCACTTCACAATACAAAAATATTCTGAGAAATGTGTTGTTGGGTGATTTTGTCACTGTGTGAGCATCATTCATAGAGTGAACTTACCCAAATTACGATGGCTAATACATCACTAGGTAATATAATCTCTTTTTCCCTTTTTCTTTTTCTTTCTTTTTTTGTGGTGAGCTACACCCCTAGCCCTATGCTTTATTTTGAAACAGGGTCTCACTAAGTTGCAGAGGGCCATGGTATAAATTGCTGAGGCTGCCTGCAAATTTGAGGTCCTACTGGATCAGCCTGTCAAGTACTGGGATTACAGGTGTACACAACTACATCTAGCTAGGTAATATAATCTTATGTAGTCAGTCATTGACCAAAATACCATTTTGTAGTGAATTACTATGTTTATATCAGTATTTATTTTTAAAATAATTTTATTAGTGTATTACAAATATACATCATAGTGAGGTTCAATGTTATACTAACCTACATGTACACAGCTCTTGGTATTTTAAAGTATGAGTTCATATTGATGACTCTAATACAAGTACAATTAACAGAATACAATCTACATTTCTTCCTTTCTATGTTTATAACTTCCCTTCCCTGACATTGAGAAACCTGCTCTTTTATCCACAATACATTTCTTTATTCACTCAGTTATAAAATATTTAAAACTAATTTCAGTATTGCAGAAACAACTGTCCCACCCACGTGGGTGTGGGATTGACCAAGACCTCCCAGCTGCCACAATTTGAAATTGAGTGGTATATTTAAAGCAGGTCATATTTCACATGGGCTGCTTCCAGTCAGTGACTAGCATAGCAATGGTACTCACAAAAAACTGATTCTGGGAGACAGGACTCCTCCAGCAATGGACTTTGGTTCAAGCACTCCCAAACACCTTTGACTACCTTTTGTAGATCATACAATGGTCTAATCTGCTTACGCTTCACTGTCTCTTCCTTTCTCCTTCAGTAGTGACCAGGAAAGATCTGCAAAGAGGAAAACCTAGTGTTTCGGTCAGCATTCTCACTGCTGTAATTCAAAACACCTAACCACCACAATTTAGAGGAAGATTTATTTACTCACAGAGGGTTTCAGTACATGCTGGGCCAGGTGAAGTCTGTGGAGCTCAGGGCATGAGAGTGTGAATCAGAGAGAGAAGAGTACAAGGGCTCTGCTCTCACATCTCAAAAGTCAGAAGCAGAGAGAGCAAGGGGAGGAGGGACCATATATAATCCCCAAGGCCACATCCCCAGGGATCCCTCCTCAGTAACCAAGCACTTCCTCCAACATGATTGTCTGGTCTCTGTGAGGTCTAGGGAGACATTCTAAATCCCAACCATAATACCTAGCATCAGAAATTATCCAAAATAAAACACAAAGAGAAAAAATAGTAAGATGGTAATGCATAAAAATGTGTCCTTGAACCAGGAAGCAACTAAGGGGTCCTAATATAAATATAAATGAAGTCTCCAAAGAAAAGGAAAGATAAAGAGACAAAGGAAATACTATTTTTAAAAAATAATTTTATGAAAAATTAAATACACAAATCTTAATAAAGAACAAGAAAATTAGATAACAGTGATAAATAAAATATTGTATTACATAAAGATAGACAAATAGAGTAAAGGAATATAAGAGAGTTCAAAAAAGACTCATATTTATATACTTTTATAAATATTGGCAAAGGTAATATTTATATTGACAAAAGTAATACTAATAATAGTAAAAAAGTATAGTATAAAAGTATAGTATTAGTATAAAAGTAATACCTATATTACAAAGGTAATACTTATATTGGCAGAGATACAAAGGCAGTTTGGTGGAGAAGGATGATCTTTTCAACAAATTTTGCTAGAATGATTCAATATCCATATACAAAAATGAATGTAATAACTGAATTCTGATACATAATCTCACATCATATTAAAATTAACCCAAAATAAAATCATACTCCTAAATTTAAACTTATAGAAACTATGAAACTTCTAGAGGAAAACATACAAGTTTTTGTAAAATCAAGTTAGACAAAGATTTCTATGATATTACACTGAAGTACAATCCACAAAAAAAAACTGAAAATTTTGTCCTTCATAAAATTAAAAACTTTATTTCATCATAAGACACTATTAAAAGAATGAAATGAGAAAACACAGACTGTGAGAAAATATTTTAACATCATATATCTAGAGGACGTGTGTATATGTATATATATATACATATACATTTGGGTTAATTTTAATTTTATATATATAGACACATATACACACATATATAAGTATATGTATATATAGAGAGATAAATATAAATATATAAAGGACTATATATACATAAATATACACATAAAGTACTTGTTTCCCGAATACAAAAAGAATGCTCAAAACTTAATAGCAAAAAATCAAAAAATACAATTTTTTAAATGGACATATTATTTGAACAGATACTCATCACAAAAATATATGAATAGCAATAATCACCTGAAAAGAGGCCAACATTATAATCATCAGAAAATATAAAATTAAAACATCCACAAGATACCACTGCATACTTATTACAATATGAATATGATAAAGACAAATCATACTGGGCTTTGACAAGAGATAGAGGAACTGAAATACTGATATACCGTGATAGGAATATAAAATATTACAACCAGTTTGCAAACCAGTTTGTTAGTTTCTTTTATTTCTTTACTTTGTACATTTTACTTTTGACTAAAACATAGTGTTTATGGAATACAGTGTGATATTTTGATTCATGAATATATTGGATAAGAATCAAATCAGCTTAATTAATATATATCCACTACCTTAAATTTTATCATTTATTTAGGATGAGTATACATTTAAAATCTTCTGTTTTCAAGATATATAATGTATTATTGTTAATTATATTTACTCTGTGCCATAGAACACCAAAACTTACTCCTCTTATCTAACTGTAACATAGTACCTATTGACCAACCACTTCTCTCCCCAATTTCTTAAAATGCAAATCATGCATCTGTTATCTAAAATAACCATTTACTCATAGGCATTTACTTACATGAAATAAAAGTATATATCCAGCCGGGCTTGGTGACACACACTTTTAATCCCAGTACTTGGGAGGCTGAGACCGGAGGATCCGGGTTCACAGGCCCTCCGCAACTTAGTGAGATCCTGTTTCAAAATAAAAAATAAAAACTAGGGCTGGGGGTATAGCCTGGAGGTAGAATGCCCCTGGGTTCAATCCCTGGTACTGCAAAGAGAAAAAGTATATATCTATACAAAAAGTCAAGCATGAATGTTCTAATAATTTTATGTAATGGCTAAAACACAATCTAATTGCAAAATAGGCCACTTTTTCTATTCTTCTTCTTTTATTTGTCCTCCATATACAGTTGTTTCCTATACTTGAAAGTAAGGAAATTTGGATGTCATTATACTGTTTACATCTATGCTTTCCAAATTGTATTGCTATCTGCATTAATATAGGCTGAATTTTATGCTTTTTCTTTTAATTTTCATGGCTGGAAGAAGCACTATCTTCAAAAATTGCCTTCAGCTTTTCAACATACAGTGCAAATACATTTATACATAACACTTTTCCCATTTCTCATTCTACTTAGTACACTTGGCTTTCTCCTCCAGTGTTTGCTGTATCCCAGAGGGATATTATTAGTTTACAAGTAGAATATTGAGGAGTTGTCTAGTGCTTTTAAGTACTTTTAATGAAAATCAGCTTTTAAATTTCTTTTTATTTCTTACCAGTTGTTGAGTTTTTCTGTTATTTTTTAGCATAGCACAATTATACCTCATTATATTAAAAGGTAAGGCTTATTTTAAGGGTAAAGGCTAAAATGAGTAACTCTCTGACTTATAATGTAACACAGAAATAACAGCATAAATGTTACATACATGTGATGCGTTTGCTCGACTTTCAAGTGAGGCCATCCTCAGCCAATTAGCAAAACCCTCAGCAACTTAGCTAGACCCTGTTTCAAAATAAAAAATTAAATACAGCTGGGGGTGTAGCTCAGAGGTAGGACCCCCGAGGGTTCAATCCTCAGTAGCAAAAACAAACAACAACAAAACAATTCAGATTGAAAAAAACTCAGAAGTATTAAAGGGCTAGTTTTTGTCTAACAATTGAGTACTACTTCTTCCATATTAGTCTGTGACAATCAGTTTTGTTTCTACAAGTTAAAGAAGTTGGCATGGATGAGCTTCCGCACCCCTATCATTGAGATGCTCCTGTTTGTCCCCCTGCCCAGCATCCATTCCTCACACAGGGGATGTTAGGAAAGAGAATGTACTTCCTACTAATGTTCTGGAAAAGAGGAAAACTTAAATTGTAATATTATTAGATATGGCACTCAAATTTTCAATTGTAAAAGAAACTTCAAGGCCTGTATTATCATAATTTTCTCGTTATTTACTCCACCATATTCACTCTTTCCTCTGAGATGTAGTAATACAGAATGTTATATTGTGGAGTAATAGTCTACAGAACTGAAAAAATAAAAATATCTCATCAGTAGACTTTTTATTAGGTAATAAGAAATATTCTCAGTCTTGTTTAGATTAAATGACTGATACTGTCATTAATTAACTTTTCTATAACCTCATTTTTCTTGCAAGCAATGACTACGAGAAAAGTACATTTTTGCAAATATAATAGTAAATTATTTGAGATTGTCGAACAATTTTGCTAAAAATATGATATGCTACAATTTCAAATATTATCCCATGTTTATAAAATAATTTGTTAAAGATACACATATGTCATTTTTAGTTTTTACTTGGCTACTTGAGACCTCTCTATGAAAGCATAAAGAATTCAAAGAAAGTTTAAAAAGTGTATTTTTTAATATTAATATATACTTGGATATAACACATTCCTTTATTCTTTCTGGTATGAGGAAATGCAGTAAGTATATTTTAAGTATAATGAAATCAAAGATTTTTATGAGGAAGTTCATTTATTTTCCAAATACACATGCAAATTCAAAACATTTTCCAGTTCTAATTTAAAGAAGAAAAAACCTATGGTCTTAAATAAATGTCATTATATGGGTCTTTATTTCTCTTTCTTTCTTTCCAATTTTGTTCTCAAACCACCTAACATTTTCTTTTCTTTCTCTTTTTCTTCTTTATTTTTCCTTCTTTTTTGGTACTAGGGATTGAACCCAGGGACATTCCACTTTCAAGCTATATCCCCAGCCCTCTTTATTTTTTTGTTTTGAAACTGGGTCTTGCTAAGTTGCTGAGGGTCTCACTAAATTGTTGAGGCTGGCCTCAAACCTGTGATCCTCCTGTCTCAGCCTCCTAAGTACTGAGATTACAGGCATGAGCCCCTCAGATAAATCTTTACCCAATCATTTCCAAAACAGTTCTTCCAAGCTTACAATGAAGTAATATAATCCTCAAATAATAAGCATTCAAAATGCTAGTGGTAGCTGGGCATGGTGGTGCACGCTTGTAATCTCAGTATTTGGGAGACTGAGACAGGAGGATCACAGGTTCAAAGCCAGCGCCAGCAACTTAGTGAGGCTCTCCACAATTTAGTGAGACCATTTCCAAATAAAAAATAAAATAGGTCTGGAGGTATATCCCGGAGGTAGAAGGTCCCTGGATTCCATTGCCAGTACCCCCCCACAAGTAAATAAATAAACAAACAAACAAATAAATAAATAAATATTTTAAAAGCCAGGTGTGGTGGCGCACGCTTATAATCTCAGTACTTGGGAGGCTGAGACAAGAGGATCGCAGGATCAAGGCCAGCCTCACCTACTTGTGAGGCCCTCTGTAACTTAGTGAGAACCTGTTTCACAATAAAGAATAAAAAATTGGCTGGGGGGTGTAGCTCGGAGGTAGAATGCCCCTGAGTTCAATTCCCAGTACCACACACAAAAAAATGCTAGTGGTTCCCCTAAATAGATTACTATAGTGCATGTCAATTATTCAATGTGCATGCCCCCAAAAGTTATCTGTCATATCAGAGTGTTTTGAAGATAGATAAACATATTTTTTCCATAAACAATTGGTAAGAAACCTATAATCAGGAAAATACAACAGTATTCAATGAATGACAAAAAGCAGTGTTTCTCACCCGTTCCAATACTATTTTGGGGGCAGATTTCTCCTACTGCTATAGTCAAACAATTTGCTCTCAGCTAATATGACTCCTGTCCTCACAGTTTGAACAAGATCTTTTGGATTTCAGGGTAAATTTCCTTAGCAGTATCTTTCAGTGTTTATGGATGGAACTTTTAGCATTTCTTTTTGTTTTCTGATTACTCAGAAATTAATACTACCCAGAAAAGACAAAGTACATCAAAATTCATGTAAAGAATTAGATGCTTAGATCAGTGTTCTACAAGGCAGGGATTTAGTGTATAACTCCCTAGTGATTAAGCTTTAATGTTGTAATCAGTGAAAATTCATGACTCTTTGATCTTTCAATAAGCATTAATTTGCATGGTAATTTACATAGTTAAGTTGTGAGAATATTCCTTTGATCTTGGTAACTAAATGCCAGAACAAAATTTTGCTTCTTATTTATTACACCAGTTTTAGTACTTAAATACACATTACACAGTTTTAACTACACAGAGAAAAAGTACAAAAGAACAATTAATTAAACAAGATAATTTAATTCTCTTTTACATAAAGGAAACCTAAAGTACCAAAATAAATAAGTGAATAAACAAAATAAATTATATATATATAATAATATATATATGAAGCCTAGAATGAGTGGTGCAAGTTAGGCTCTACTGGGCCATTGGTTGTGAAGATATTTAACTTTATGCTCTATCACCATGGCTATGACTTGCATTCTCAAGGTTACCTCATAACCTAATATGGATGCTGGAGCTCCAGCCATTAAATGAAAAGCTGGTAGACCATAAGAATGAAAAGAATAGACTAATGAAGCTCCTTCCAATTGAGTTGGATCTCAAGGCTCTTTCCTGGAAATTTCCTCTCGGGTCCCGCCCGAGAGTGGCACGGACTGACAGGGAAAAGTGAGCGCCGACGGCTCGAGAAACACTCACCATGAGCCGGGAGAATATGTCGAGTAAAATCTCGTTTATTTAGGAAGACAGGGCAGTTTTAAAGTGAAACCCATAAAGGAACCCCCGGGCAGTAGGGTGTGGCCCAATGGCACGCAACGGGTTGGGTCATACACCTCCTATAACCTATCATAGCCCTCTTGAGGCTAGGTGGGGCGGGTCTGCCAGCGCCATCTTTGCTATTGATATGCTGAATCGCTGAATTGCTGAATCGCTGCCACGTGGAAGAGGCCCGGTACTCTAGAGCAGGCCTCTGCTAGTTCACCGGGCCCTTTCATAGCACCGAGTAAAGGGCCCCATACTTCCCCGTTTCCTTTTTATTCAAAGCCGACGGTCAAGACCTGGCTTAGGTGGCCCTGCTCGGGATTCAGAAGGTGCCCGTCTTTGAAAAGCCCAGAGCATGCTGGGAATTTCTGTCTTAGGTGCATCTGACCCAGCAGAGTCCATACCCATCATTGGTCATTGACCGGGCTGGGGTTTAATAACCGGGGCCCTCATATTGATTGGCCAAACTCTGGTACCGGACCTCCATTTGGTGGATTTGGATGGCCTGGAGCCGCTTTTGTATGAAGGAGGTTAGGGCATTAAAAATGCATGGCCCGACCAAGGCTATTACAAGGAGTGCCGTGAGGGGGCCTAGTAGAGGGAGCAAACAGGGAAGAACTCCACCCCATACTTCGTCCCATCCTCCCTTTTCTTTGAGGAGATCTTGGCGGCGTTTCTCCAGGTTTTCTTGCAGCTGTTTTATACGATCTCAAACTACTCCGGACTGATTGACATAGAAGCAGCATTCTTCCTTTAAAAAAGCACAAAGACCTCCCTTTTCTGCAGTTAAAAGATCTAACCCCCGTCTATTTTGTAAGACTACCGATGCAAGAGAGGTAATCTGATCTTGCAAGACTGCAAGCAATTGGGTGACTTCTTGTAAGTCTGCAATCAATTGTAAATGTAGTTGCTTTGTGAGTAAGACTGCTGTGGAGATTCCTGCCAAGCCTGTGCCCACCCCTGCTGTTATGCCGATTCCAGCAAGCAGAGGGATTAGGGCCACCGCCCTGAAGACTCGGGCCCTTTCCACCACTGGAATGGGGAGGGCCTCAGAGGCTAATGCCACATCCACTTGGGGAAAAAGGAGAACGGGGGAGCACAGCTGGTCCCCCCTCATGGTTCGGGTCAACCACCTGTTACATAGGAGAGAAGCATTAAAAGGAGCACAATAAAACTTTGATGAGTCTAAATTCATTTGATTAGTGGGGAGGAGGGTAAGATTAGTCGGAATGTCCCCGTGCCAGGGGGCAGATAGGGGGTCAGCTTGGCATTCAGTCAGAGAGGTTAAATTGGGGGTTAATATGGGAATTAGCATAAGGGGAGATTCATACAAATGGGGCACACACATCCAAAAGCCCTCTCTCATAGGCATGGAGGCATTTAACAATTCAAAAGAGATATTTAACATTTTTATCATCGTGTTTATAGTAATTGACTGGTAAGGGTTCGTTTCTTCCTCCAATTGTTTAATTAACTGAGAGGTATTAATGGCCTGAGCTAAGAGGACCTGTACAGGCGAGGGAGTGGGGCGAGGCACCCAAACCCATTGAATTTTTATTAA
>PVJS01038190.1:0-19538 GCA_004027185.1 Glis glis
ATAAAACAGCAACAAATATATATTTTCTAATGCTCATACACCAACTGCTGTTCTATGGCAGGATGGACCGTTGCTGTGAATTTATTGGTGGTTTAACACCTTATTGGGAGGCAGTTGCATGTTTAATGTAAATGGTTGGGACAGAATCTAAAAAATAATTTGTAAGAAAACCTGCCTTGATAGCAGTTCCGTTCACTACAGCAAGTAAACTGGTTATTCCAAAATGTAAATTCTTGGACAATTGCTCTCACAGCTTTTGAGGGTAAAATTAATAATCACTATCCTAAACATAAATTGTTATAATTTCTAAATAGTAATGCTTCAGTTTTCCAAAACTTATGAGACAGGGATCTTTAGCAGAAGCTTTGTTATAATTTACAAATGAATCATCTAAAAGCAGCATATATTATTCAAAAATAAATGTTTTCCTTTAAAACAGTTCCTACATCAGCTTAGGTAGTAGAATTAACAGCTGTAGCTACAGTATTTCAGGAATTAGCCACAGTTGCTCTTAATTTGTATACAGATAGCCATTATGTAACTAAAACTTTACAAGTTCTTAAAACTGTTATCCATGTAGATACTGCTAATGTTTAAGTAAAAAAAATTATTTTTACATATTCTACAACGCATCCATGATAGGAAGCACCCTTATTTTGTAGGTCATATAAGAACTCATATAGAACTACCTGGTCCTTTAGCAGCAACAAATGTGCTTCCTGCCCAAAACAAATTTCAGTACCGCATTTTGGAGTCAATCCTCAAAGCTTAAAACTTAATCATTTATGGCAAAAAAAAGAGGTGACATATGTGGCAAATTTGGTAAACTAAAATATGTGCATGTTGCTATAAATACATATTCGAGATTTCTCATGGCTACTCCACAGACTGGGAAAGCAACTAAACAGGTAATTACAAAAAATTGTTTGCCATCAATTTAACATTGAGCTCAAAACTAGTATTCCCTACAATCCTCAAGGCCAAGGGATTATAAAATACACCCATAGGGCCATACAAATTAAAAGGGGGGTGGGGAAGATATACCCCCAACTCTTTAAACCAACTCTTTAAATCATTCACTTTTTATTTTGAAATTTTTAATTGTGGATGTACAAGGCATTCACTTCGCTTTTTTCTAAAATTTTTAAATGTGAATGTATAAAACATTCACTTTTTATTTTGAATTTTTTAAATGTGGGTGTACAAGGCCACTCTGCTATAGATGGATTCTGGCATCCACACACTCAAGATATTTATGTTCAAGTGAAATGGAAGGATCCTTGCATGGGACAATGGCATGGTCCCGACCCAGTGTTAACATAGGGGCAAGGGCATGTGTGTGCTTTTTCGCAGGACGCAGAAGGGACAAGGTGGCTTACAGAACTGTTGGTGTGGTTTGCTGGATGAGTACCTGAGAAGGAGCTGGAGAATGAAGATGCTGTGACAGATGTGGCTGTTAATGGTATTTCTCCAGATGACCTCAGCTGAAATTTACTGAACTTATGTTCCTGATCCGCCTATATTACATCCTGCAGTATGGGAAAGATAAGAAATCATAGTGATAGTAAAGGATCCGTGATTGCTTGCTCAGCCTGCTACAAGACGTTTGAGGATGCAGCAAGCTAGGAGCTTTAATTATCCTAGATCAGGAGGAAGGTTGCCTACTTATTTTGTTAAGGATGGTCAAAAGCTAGGGAGTATTGAGACTGATATGCATGTGCTTGATGGACGAGGGAAATGTTGTCCTTATGAAGAAGAAATATGGAGGAGAAGTGATAGGTTTATTTTGAATTTGGTTTGGGAATCAGCAAGGAGAAACTAAAGAGGACCCCCAGACTGAAGCTGAGGATTGGGCTAAGGGATTATCTGCTGGACTATGGTGGGCTAATTCAGGTTATCAACAGACATATATTTGGAAGCATGCTGCTGCCATGAGCAATATAACTGATCACGGATCTGGATATAATCGCACGGAAGGACTAAATAACTGCATAAAAATGAGCAGCCAGACGAACTTACCTGGGTGCCCTTTAAAAAGCCTTGTTATGGCATGTGTCAATTCACCTTATGTGTTATTAGTAGGAAGTATTAATGTTACTATTGATCCTCATGTTTTTAATGTTAATTGTGAGAATTGTACCATTACTAATCGCATTTCTGTGACACCTAATGGCACCCAAGTAATGAATTTCTGTTAGCATATCAGGTCCATAGTATAGTAAGAAAGAATTACAAGTGTTATAGGGAATGGAGATCAAGAAAATGCTTGAATTAATTATTGCAGGCATTGCAGCCTTAATTGCCTTCATAGCCACCGCCACAATTGCTGCAGTAGCTCTATCTCAAGAAGTACAGACAGCCACCTATGCTAGTTGATTGTCTAAGAATGTTACCTTAGTGTTAGGAATATAGGAAGATATAGATAGTAGGTTAGAACATAAAATAAATGCTTGTATAAAGTTGTTCAATATTTGGGAGATGAGGTTCATGGGTTAAAGCTCTAATGCCCTAACCTCCTTACTACAAAAGCCACTCCAGGCCATCCAAATCCACCAAATGGAGGTCCGGTATCAGAGTTTGGCCAATCAATATGAGGGCCCCGATTATTAAACCCCAGCCCAGTCAATGACCAATGACGGGTAAGGAATCTGCTGGGTCAGATGCACCTAAGACAGAAATTCCCAGCATGCTCTGGGCTTTTCAGAGATGGGTAACTTCTGAATCCGACAGGACCACCTAAGACAGGTATTGGCCGTTGGCTTTGAATAAAAAGGAAACGGGGAAGTGCTGGGCCCTCTACCCAGTGCCATGAAAGGGCCTGGTGGACTGACAGAAGCCTGCTCTGTAGTACTGGGCCTCTCCCACGCGGCAGTAATTCAGCATATTAATGGCAAAGATGGCGCTGGCAAATTCTTCAGGGGGAGGTCCCGCAGGTAGTTCCGGAGGTAGCCTCAAGAGGGCTGTGATAGGTAGTTACCTCCTTCCGTACTCACAGATGATACTTACCTATGATAGATCACAGGGAGTCATGGTGCCACATCCTACTACTTGCGAACTTCCTGTACTGACTCCACTATAAAAGAGAGATGTGTATTCTAATAAACGAGTTCTTGCCAAGACTTGACTCCCAGTTAGAGGTATGGTTATTTCTCTAACCGTCCGGTGTCTGTTCCCTCATTGGCTTCACGTCCCTCTCTCTCTCTGGCTGGCCCCGAGAGACCGATGGACGCCCCCGACAAGAGGTGACTGAAGAAATCAAAAGGCTAGAGTCTACCCCTCAGGGAGTAACAGCTCCTCTAGCAGCGAGGCCGAGGACAACAAGGTCGCCATCCAGAGGGCTAAATCACTTTAGATAGATCAGGTTAATCACAAGCTAGAACTCCAGAAAACATATTTCTAATGATGTTGGCTATTGTCAGGTTTACTATTTGCTTTTAGTGTGCCCTCATTTAAAAGATATCATTGGAAAGTGTTGCCTCAAGGGATGGCTAATAGTACAACTTTGTGCCAGGAGTTTGTAGCTCAAGCAGTATTAAAGGTGAAGAAGCAATATGGGCAGGTATATATTATTAATTATATGGATGATATTTTATTAGCTCATAAGCAAGGAGTGTTGCTTGCTGCCTATGCTTGTTTGCAGAAGACCTTATAAAGAACAAGGATCAGTTATTGCCCCTGGGAAAGTACAGACTAAGTCACCGCATACCCTATATCCTAAGGTAATTCAGCCACAAAAAATTCAAATCAGGAAAGTTGGTTAAAAACCTTGAACAATTTTCAAAAATTATTGGGAGACATCTATTGGCTTCGTCCATATTTAAAAAAAATTTACAGGAGAGTTAAAGCCCTCATTTAATATTTTAAAAAGGAGATTCCAGCCCTGCATCGGAGGGGACTTTAGGAAGGTAGGCAGGCGTTACAGATAGTGGAGTCAGCTATGGAACAGCAACAAGTACACCAACTGCTGTTCTATGACAGGATGGACTGTTGCTGTGGATCCATTTACCTGTACCTCCTTCCAGAGTTTTAACACCTTATTGGGAGGCAGTTGCATGCTTAGTGTAAATGGTTAGGATGGAATCTAAAAAATAATTTGTAAGAAAACCTGCCTTGATAGGAGTTCCGTTCACTACAGCAAGTGGGCAGGTTATTTCAAAATGTGGATTCTTGGGCAATTGCTTTCACAGCACTTGAGGGTAAAATTAATAATCACTATCCTAAACATAAATTGTTACAATTCCTAAATAATAATGCTTTAGTTTTTCCAAAAATTATGAGACAGGGATCTTTAGCAGAAGCTTTATTGGTATCGCAAATGAATCATCTAATGGGAAAGCAGCATATATTATTCAAAAATAAATGTTTTTCTTTTAAAATGGCTCCTGCGTCAGCTTAGGTAGTAGAATTAACAGCTGCAGCTATAGTATTTCAGGAATTAGCCACAGTTGCTTTTAATTTGTATACAGATAGTCATTGTGTAACTGAAACTTTACAAGTTCTTGAAACTGTTGTCTGTGTAGATACTGCTAATGTTCAAGTAAAGAAATTATTTTTACAAATTCTGCAACGCATTCATGATAGGAAGCATCCTTATTTTGTAAGTCTTATATGAGCTCATACAGGATTATCTGGTCCTTTAGCAGCAGGAAATGCGCTTCCTGCCCAAAACAAATTTCAGTACCACATTTTAAAGTCAATCCTCAAAGCTTAAAACTTAATCACTTATGGCAAAAGGAAGTGACATATGGGGCAAATTTGGTAGACTAAAGTATGTGCATGTTGCTATAAATACATATTCAGAATTTCTCGTGGCTACTGCACAGACTGGGGAAACAACTAAACAGGTAATTGCAGAAATTTTTTGCCATCAATTTAACATTGAGCTCAAAACTAGTATTCCCTACAATCCTCAAGGCCAAGGGATTGTAAAATGCACCCATAGGGCCATACAAGTAAAAAGGGGGGGAGATATACCCCCAATTCTTTAAATCATTCGATTTTTATTTTGAATTTTTTAAATGTGGATGTACAAGGCCGCTCTGCTACAGACAGATTTTGGCATCCACACACTCAAGATATTTATGTTCAAGTGAGATGGAAGGATCCTTGCACGGGACAATGGCATGGTCCCAACCCAGTGTTAACATGGGTGCGAGGGCATGTGTGTGCTTTTCCGCAGGACGCAGAAGGGACAGGTGGCTTCCTGAGATGTTGGTGCAGTTTGCTGGACGAGTACCTGAGAAGGAGCTGGAGAATGAAGATGCTGTGACAGATGTGGCTGTTAATGGTATTTCTCCAGATGACCTCGGCTGAAATTTACTGAACTTATGTTCCTGATCCACCTATATTAAGCCTGCAGTATGGGAAGGACAAGAAATCATGGTGATAATAAAGGATACGTGATTGCTTGCTCAGCCTGCTACAAAACATTTGAGGATGCAGCAAGCTGGGAGCTTTAATTATTCTAGATCAGGAAGAAGGTTGCCTATTTATTTTGTTAAGGATGGTCAAAAGCTAGGGTATATTGAGACTGATGTGTGTGTGCTTGATGGACGAGGGAAATGTTGTTATGATGAAGAAGAATTATGGAGGAGAAGTGATAGGTTTATTTTGAATTGGTCTGGGAATCAGCAAGGAGGAACTAAAGAGGACCCCCAGACTGAAGCTGATGATTGGGCTAAGGGATTGTCTGCTGGACTATGGTGGACTAATTCAGGTTAGCAACAGATATATATTTGGAAGCTTGCTGATGCCATGAGCAATATAACTGCTCACGGATCTGGATATAATCGCATGGAAGGACTAAATAACTGCATAAAAATGAGCAAACAGACGAACTTATCTGGATCCCCTATAAAAGGCCTTGTTATGGCATGTGTCAATTTACCTTATGTGTTGTTAGTAGGAAGTATTAATATTACTATTGATCCTCATGTTTTTAATATTAATTGTGAGAATTGTACCATTACTAATTGCATTTCTGTGACACCTAAAGACACCCAAGTGATGATACTTCAACAATCTTATTTTGTTATACTTCCTGTTAGCATATCAGGTCCATGGTATAGTGAGAAAGGATTACAAGTGTTATAAAGAATGGAGATCAAGAAAATGCTTGGATTAATTATTGCAGGCAATGCAGCCTTAATTGCTTTTATATCCACCGCTACAGCTGCTGCAGTAGCTCTATCTCAAGAAGTACAGACAGCTACCTATGTTAATCAATTGTCTAAGAATATTATTACCTTAGTGTTAGGGATATAGGAAGATATAGATAATAAGTTAGAATATAAAATAAATGCCTTGTATGAAGTTGTTCAATATTTAGGAGATGAGGTTCATGGGTTAATGATAAGAATTCATTTAAAGTACCATGCATTTTTAATGCCCTAACCTCCTTCCTACAAAAGCCACTCCATGCCATCTAAATCCATCAAATGGAGGTCCGATATCAGTTTGGCCAATAAATATGAGGGCCCCAACTATTAGACCCCAGCCCGGTCGATAGCCAAAGACGGGTAAGATCCTGCTAGGCCAGATGAACCTAAGACAGGGGACCCAGCAAGCTCTGGGCCTCCCCCAGGAAGGGCAACTTCTGAATCCTTAGCAGGGCAACCTAAGACAGGTACGACCGCCAGTTTTAAACAAAAGTAAAATGGGGGAGATGATGGGGTCTCCACCCAGTGCCATGAAAGGGCCTGGTGGACTAGCAGAAGCCCCCTCTAAAGTACCGGGCCTCTTCCACGTGGCAGTGATTCAGCATATCAAGGGCAAAGATGGCGCTGGTGGACCTCTTGGAGGGAGGTCCTGCAGATAGCCCCACCTAGCCTCAGGAGGGCTATGATAGGCAGTTACCTCCTTCCGTGCTCACAGACGACAGGTGCCTCAACCTATGATAGGTTACAGGGGGGTGTGGTGACCCGACCCGTCACATGCCATTGGGTCACACCCTACTGCTTGAGAGTTTCCTGTATGGCCTCTACTATAAAAGAGGGATTTGGCTTTCTAATAAATGAGATCTTGCCAGACATGTCTCCCGGTCTGAGGTATGGTTATTGGGGCCATCGGTGTCTGCTCCCCCCGTCAGCATTGTACCACTCCCGGGCGGGCCCGAGAATGGAGGCCTATCACCATGGACACCCAAGACTGTGCTTAACCAGTCATAGGAGAGACATGGCGGGCTGAGAGAAAGAAGGAGATTAAATTCTCACATTGGGAGGGTAGGGGATCTTTGCCCTTTTTTATCACTCTATCTGTAGAGTCTGGAAGAGGATTATTTCCTCACCAAATATATGATCAATAAGTGAATAAAAGCATGAATCGATGAGCAGGGACTTGGGTTTTAATTTCAGGTTTCACAGTGTCTTTCAACTGGCCTCTCAGGTGTGCTATGTGTAATGAGAAAGAGAGAACAGACATTTATCAAACATTTTTCATGAATCCCTCATTTTAACTTGTTTCATTTTACTAAATTCTCAACATGGTGGGGTAGGAGAAGTGGTAGCCCCATTTCTCCTAAGGGAGAAATCAGATTTAATGAAACTCTCAAAACAGGGGTCTGGTAGCTTAAAATTAGTGTCCACTGTCATCAGGTGATAATTTCTCCTCAGTCTTTGCTTTTCCATGTGAAAAAAAATTTATGTGGAAAGCTGGAATGGGAGAATATGAGAGGTTTATTTAGGGAAGTGAAGCTGCAGTGTGAATGGGGCAATGTTAAAAAAGCAAGAAGAGGGGTCTACATTCCAGAGAAAAATGTCTGGATCAGGCCAGTTTCTGGAGTTGAAAATGGTGTGGAGTCTTTCGTTTATAACATATTCCCTCTGGACACCTTCCTCACGCACATTTTATTTGCTGTGGGCAGTTATCCTTTTATCACACACTTTATTGAATTTGCATTGTCTCTGCCAATTTCCAGGTGCATGGGTGTGTGTGCATGCATGTGTGCATGTGCGTGTGTGCGTGTATTCATGTGTGTGTGTGTGTGTGTGTACATACATCCTTCACAGCATAGAAGGGACCATTGTGCTGGCCAGGGTAATCCATTTTGCTAGCAAAATATACCTAGATACTTGTATGGTAGGCTAGGAATCCACTGTGATAATTCATATGATTGGAGGGTAGGGTAAGGTTGTTAAAGCTTTTTGAAAATACACATTAATGTATATATATATATATATATATATATATATATATACTTTAAAGTATATATAAAGTAGATAAAACAATATATATATATATATATATATTTATATTTATATATATATTAATTAAATATATATATATAATATATATATATATTATATATATAATAATTAAATATAAATATAAATATATTTATATTTATATATATATATATATATTTATATATATATTTGTTTTGAATGCTAGAACATTTTAACCTTATTTCATCAGTGTTTAAGATGCATACTATAGTTTTTTTTAGTGTATGAGATGATGCTGGGGATTGAAACTCAGGGTGCCTTATCACTTAGCTACATCCCCAGACCTTTTCATATTTTATTTTGAGACAGGGTCTTGCTAAGTTGCCCGGGCTGGCTTTGAACTTTGGAACCTCTTGCCTAAACCTCCATTTTATCTTGGGTCATAGGCATGCACCACCTTACCTGGCTCATATTATGCATCTTCTAATTATCATATCAAAACAATTTACCTTTTATAGGACATGTAGATAGCAGAATTAACATTCTAATAAACTGAAGCATAAAAGCTGTGTGTATGTAAGAGTTCATTAAATTAAAAAGAAAGACTGGAAGATCAGGTGATCAGGGTGAGATCTTTATTCATCAATGATCCTTGCACTTCTTCATTTTAAAGAGAGATGAAAGTTTTCCAGACCATTTTTGAAATCCATGAGTCACAGACATGTAGGAACCAAATAGTTTGTTTTACTTTTTCCCAGTTTTTCTTTTTATTTCTAAAAGTTTCAAATACATGGAAAAGTCACAGGAATGAGCAAACTAATACAGGTTAAACATACCTGACCTGAATATCCAAAATCTCATATAATCCAAAATTTGAATTTAGAAAAAAATAAAATGTCAGAGTAGGAAGAACCATCTAATTTTACTACCTTACTTTATGTTTTAGTGATCATTTACACCTCTCTGACCAAAATACCAGACAAACACAACTTAAAGGAATAAAGATTTATTTAGCTCTGAGTGTTTGAGGTTTCAGAGGTTGTTTCCTAGTCTGTGTTCTGTCATTTCCCAGGCAGGAACCATAGTGGCAGGACTTCAGGGCATTGCTGGTGGAAAGCAGAGTGGGGGGGCAGATACAGTCCCCAAGGCCAAGCCCCCAGGGCCCCACCTCAAGCCATGCCCTGCCCTGGAACTTGGCTGCTTTGGGCACATGCTTTCAACATATGAGTCTTTGGGGGGACCTTCCAAACCCAAACCAAAATGCCTTACAAGGGGAAACTGGTGATCAGAGAAGTCAAGTGACAAACCTGAAGTCACACAGATTGTAAGTGGGAAATGGGGGTACTGAGCACCTTTCTTGTGGTGTTATTGTGAAGAGCCCCACCAATGCACTTAACCTAATACCTGACACAGTAGAAGAACGCATGAATTCCAACTTCTAAGAAAAGCTTTTTGTGGTAGAATAAGCAACAGTAATAGGATGACCACCACAGAATGAAGATGGGGCGTCTTTCATCACTCCACTCCCAGACTTAATATGACTTAAGAAAATGGAGGACATGTTCACTTAGGTTGGTGGTGGAAGTTAACATTTTCAGGGAATTTATAATAAAATGTTCCCATAAGGTCAGTTCATAAAATGGGCCCAGTTTATAGGGTGGAATTTTCCTTTTTTTCCTTTCATAGGAAATTTAGAATATAGAGGCATGGGAACTGCTGAGGGACCCAGAAGTGTTTGAATTAAGAAAGAATAAAGGTATTTTAAAAAAATGATTACTATAGAGTTCAGTAAATCCACTCTCTCATTCTTCCTTAGCTTTCTCCCCAGGAACCACTGAACAGCTTTCTGTCATTTTCCTAGAATTTTATATACATGGAATCATACTTAATTTTGGGGTGGGGGGTAGTTTGGTTTCTTTCAATCAATGTATTTATTTTAAGTTCATCCATGTTGTAGTATGAACATTAAGAAACATATGCCTGTAATCCCAGTACTGGAAAGCTGATACAGAAGATTCGCAGGCTCAAAGTCAGGCTCAGCAATTTAGCAAGACCCTCAGCAACTTAGTGAGACCCTGTGTCAAAATAGAAAAATGAAATAGGGCTGGGGATGTAGCTCAGAGGTAGAATGTCCCTGGGTTCAATCTGCAGTAACACACACACACGCACACACACACACACACACACACACACACACACACGAAAGAAAAGAAAAAAATAATAAGAAAAATAAGAAACATCCTGGTTCTATGTCATATTTTGACATATTTTTAAAAGTTCCATCTTAAAAATATGTGTAGGATAAATCAATACAAAAGAGTAAAGACCAAGAGATATCCTAGTGAATTTCCATTAGAAGACATGGCCAAAGGAAGACAAAGGTAAAGGAAAATGGAAATGGGAGACCCTCTTTTCACTCTTATTTGATATGACTCTCCCACCAAGTTATTTTCCTGGAAGGGTAGTTGTCAACAGTTAGACCCTTATTAAGAATCTTTAATGGCTCTTTTTATTGTTTGTAGAATAATTTCTAAACCTATTAGCCTGGTAATAAGATTTCTAAATTTTCATTGTAGAGGTCTTTTACCTATGTGGTTAGATTTTAATAATAAAATACCTATTCCTAGGTATTTTATTGATTACAAGGTTATTGTGAATGGAAATGATTTCTGGATTTCTTTTGCAGTGGATTCATGGTTGGCATCTAGAAAAACTAGTGAATTTTTTGATTAATATTATATCCTGCTACTTTCCTGAATTTGTTAGTCAGCTCTAGAAGTCGTTTGGTTGAGGGGTGTTTTTGGTTGTTGTCGTTTTTGTATTGTAAATAGAGGATCATTAATCTGCAACTAGAGATAATTTTATATCTTCTCCTATTTGAATTTCTTTGATATCCTTCTCTTGCCTTATCACCCTGGTAAGAGTCTCAAGGACTATATTGAAAAGGAGTGGTGATAGTGGGCATTCTTGACTTGTTCCTGACTTTAAAGGGAATTCCTGTAGTTTTTCCCCATTCAAAATGATATTGACTTGACAATATGGTATTGTATATTGACTTAATGATATTGATGAAAGGTTCTTCTATTTCAATTTTCTGCAGTGTTTTTTATATGAATGGGTATTGGACTTTGTCAAATGCCTTTTCAGCATCTATTGAGATAATTATGTGATTTTTGTCCTTTGTTCTGTTTATGTGGTGAATGACATGTATTTATTTGCATATATGTTGAACCAGCCTTGCATCTCTGGAATGAAACCAACTTGGTCATGGTGTACATTTTTTATATGGTTTTGAATGTGTATTACTAGTATATTCTTAGAATCTTTGCATCTATGTTAATCTATGTTAATTACATAGATCAACATAGATGTTAATCTATGTGCATCTATGTTAATTATAGACCAAGGATATTGGTCTGTAATTTTATTTTCTTGAAGATCTTTATTTGGTGTTGGTATTAAGGTGATACTGGCCTCATATAAGGAGTTTGGAAGGACTCTGTCTTTTGATTTCACAAAATAGCTTGTAAAATACTTGGCTTAGTTCTTCGATAAAGGTTTTATAGAATTCAACTGGGAATCCATCTGGACCTTTGCTTTTCTTTGATGGAAGACTTTTATTGCTGCTTCTATTACTTTGCTTGCTGTTGGTTGATTTAGGTTTTATATATCTTCTTGATTCCATTTACATAGGTTGCATGTGTCTTGAAATCTGTTGATCTCTTCTATGTTTTCCAGTTTATTAGAGTATAAATTTTTTAAAATAGTTTCTGATGATCCTCTGGATTTCCCCACTGTGTTTTGTGATGTCTCCTTTCTCTTTCTAATTTTAATAATTTGGTATGATTCTATCTTTTTTTTTGTTTAGGTTGGCAAAGGGTTAATCAATCATGTTAACTTTTTCAAAGAGCCAGGCTTTTGTTTTGTTGATCCTTTGCATTTTTTCTCTATTTCATTGATTTCTGCTCTGATTTTAATTATCTCCTGCCTTCTACTGGCTTAGGGATTAGTCTATTCCTTTTTTCAAGCCCTCAAGGTATGTCATTAGGCTATTTGTTTGGTGACTTACTGTTTTTCTTATATGGGACCTCAGTACTATAATTTTTCTCTTCAAACCACCTTCAAGTGTCCCATAGATTTTGATATGTTGTATCTATTTTTGTTTAATTCTAGGAATTTTTAGAATATCTCTCCCCTTATTTCTTCTATGATTCAGTCTTCATTCAAAAGTATACCATTCATTCTCCATGTATTTATGTAATTTCTTTCTGTCTTCCTGTTTTTGATGTCTACTTTCATTCCATTATGATCTGAGAAGATGCAAAGAATTATATTACATTTTTTGAATTTTCTTTGTGGCTCAAAATGTGGTCTATTTTGGAGAAGGTTCCGTGAGTAGCTGAGAAAATGTGTGTTCAGCTGTTGTTTGGAATATTCTGCATATGTCTATTAGGTCATTTTGATTTATAGTGTTCTTTAGCTCTTCAGAAACTTTACTCATCTTTTGCCTGGAAGATCTAACTAGTGGTGTGAATGATGTGTTGAAGTCAGCTAGTATTATTGTATTTGTGTCTATTTGAGACTTAATGTCCCAAAGCATTTGTTTTATGAAAGTGGGTAAACACACATTTGGGGCATAAATGTTTACTATCATTATATCTTCCTGTTGGATTGTGCCTTTTATTAGTAAGAAGTGACAAGCTTTGTCTTTTCTGATAAGTTTTAGTTTAAAGTCTGCTTTGTCAGATAATGAGCGTTGTTACCCCTGATTGTTTTTACTCTCCATTTGCATGATATATTTTTCCATTCTTTCACTTTTATCCTATGGATATCTTTGCCCATAAAGGGAGTTTCTTCCAAGCAGCATATAGTTTGATTATGTTCTTTAATCCACATGGCCAGTCTATGACTTTTGGTTGGGGTGTTTACACGTGTGATATTCAATGTTATTATTGACAGATGATTTTTGTTTCCGGGCATTTTTAGCTATATATTCTGTTTGATATAGTGTAATTTTCTCTTTTGCTTAGTATCCCACCTGGTGGAATTCACCCCTCCTCTGTTCATTTTTTTTTCTTCTTTATGTTTTATTTCTTTAAATATTTTCTCTAGTACTGGCTAAGTAGTCATGAATTCTTTTAGTTTCTGCTTGTCTTTAAAGGTTTTTATTTCTATACCAACTTTGAATAATATCTTTGCTCGATATAGCAGTCTTGGTTTGAAGTTGTTTTCTTTCAGGGATTGGAGTACATCATACCAGACCCTCCTGGCTTTCATGACTTGGGTTAAGAAGTCTGGAGTGATTCTTATTGTTTTGCCCCTGAATGTCACCTGTTATTTCCTTCTCATTATTTTTAAAATTCTTTCCTTGGTCTGTATGTTAGTTATTTAGATTATTATGTGACACAGAGAAGTTCTTCTTTGATCTTGTCTTGTTGGTATTGTGAATGTCTCCTGTATGTGGATGTCCAACTCGCTTTCTATATTTGGGAAATTCTCTGATATTATTTCTCTGAATAGGTTTCTAATACCCTTGATTTGTGTTTCTATACTTTCTTTGATGCCTATTATCCATAAGTTTGGTCGTTTCATATTACCTCATATTTCATGGACGTTGTGATCATGTTGTCATATTGTCTTCTCTACAATGTTGACTGTGGTCAGTTTTGAATGAACTGTCATTAAAGAGTGAGAGTATTTTCCATGTGGTAGTCTGCCAGAGGTGGTTTCTATTGATTTCTTTAATTCATTTATTGTCTCCTTCATTTCATACAAATCCTCTTTTTAGTACTTACTTAGGGCCTGTTTTTCTCTATTCATATATTCTTTCTTTTTCTGTACACTTCTCTGATTGCATTTCTGAGGCTTTTGATCATATTGAAAATCAGAATTCTGAATTCTTCTTGCATTTTCTGCTATGATTCAGTAAGACATTGTTGGCCTCCAGCATTGGTGCTTGTGGTGCCACCAGACATGAGTTTCTAGCCTTCTGAGCCTACAGAATTACAAGAATGTATTCTCTTAGTTGGTTTTCTTGCTTCCAGATCTGACTCTCCAATTTGATTAGGCCTAAAGTGAGTGAAGGCCATCCTTCAATTAGTGGGGGAGGTACTGATACTCCATGGTTTGAACTGTTTAAAGCTATAGGAAGGGTGGACACTTTCGATCACCCTATCTCTCCTCTTGTGAGGAGCAAAGAGTTTGGTGACTCTATATATCATACTTTTGAACATTTCCAAAATTATAAGGAATATACTTATGTTGGCTGGTTACTTCTGGCATCATTTGAGAAATTAGCATGGGAAAAGGATAAGCTTCAGGACCGCATATCATACCTAACCATTAGTTCGTGTGTTTTGAAGGAGAATCTTTTCTATTGTAGTCATAGAACAGAAATTGCCAAAAATCAAACACAGGCCCTCATCCTGAGATTGTCTGACTTACAACGTAAGGCTCATTCTCAGCCTAGAAAGGTGTCTGCAGTTAAGGTGAAGGCACTGCTAGGAAAACCATGGGATCCTGAAAAATGGAACGGGGATGTATGGGAATACCCTGAAGAGGCTGGGGACATTGACTGTGAACATTCTGAGGGGTTTATCCTGCCAGAAGATGAGGACTTCCCACCCTCTATGGAATTGGCTTCTCCACCTTCCCCTGAGGGAAATACTCCAGCATTGCCTAGGGCAACTGAGCAAGGTAATGCTGATACCCTTCAGGACCCACCCACCCCACCCACTTTTGCCTCTAGGCCTATAACTAGGAGCAATCTAAGTGGGCCCCTAGAGGTACAGGTTGTGACCCATGAGGAAGAATGCTATACCCAAAAGGAACTTATTGAGTTTTCTAATTCATACAAACAGAGGTCTGGGGAATATGTATGGGAATGGATTTTAAGGGTGTGGGATAATGGTGGAAATAATATACAATTAGATCAGGCTGAATTTGTTGATATGGGCCCATTATGCAAAGATTCTAAATTTAATGCAGCAGCTCGTAATGTTCAAAAGGGTACTAATAGTTTATTTGGTTGGTTAGCTGAGGTATGGACCAAAAGGTGGCTTACTGTAAATGATTTAGAAATGCCTGACCTCCCTTGGTTTTCGGTGGATGAGGGGATTCAAAGGCTGAGAGAGCTTGGAATGCTGGAGTGGATTTGCCATTTGAGACCTTCTCCTCCACAGTGGACACGTCCAGAAGTGGACACGTCCAGAAGATGTTTAAGAAACAAATTTGTGAGGGGAGCACCATCATCCTTAAAGGGCTCTGCTGTTGCTATGCTTTGTATGCCAGAACTTAAGGTGGGAGACGCAATTGATCAATTGTTAGACTTAAACTTGATTGGTATTATTTGATCCCATTGTAGCAGGGGTCAAGTGGCGGTTCTCAACTGTCAGAGGCAAGGTAGTCGTACTTATCATAATGGACAGCAGAGGAGGAGCAATGAACAGAAGGGCTTGACTCATGCAGATCTATGGCATTGGCTGATTAGTCATGGTGTCCCCAGAAGTCAAATAGTCAGGAAAACCACCGATTTCCTATTGGATTTATATAAGCAGAAAAATTCCAGGACAAACATACCAAAGTCTGACATAAATCATAAAAGCAGAGAATCACGGCCTCTCAACCAGTTCCCAGACTTGAGCTAGTTTACAGACCCAGAACCCCTTGACTGATGGGGAGGCCAGGTCCCCTTGAGAAAGGACTCTGGTGCAGAACCAAAAAGTTCTACTGTTAATCTTTCCTCCGTCCTCCCCAAAGGGATCTACGGCCTTTCACTAGGGTAACTATACATTGGGGAAGAGGAAATGATCAGACTTTTAGGGGATTTCTGGACACTGGGTCTGAATTGACATTGATCCCAGGAGATCCAAAACGTCATTGTGGTCCTCTGATCAAAGTAGGTGCTTATGGAAGTCAGGTGATTCAAGGTGTTCTAGCCAAGGTCTGACTCACAGTGGGTCCAGTGGTTCCCCATACTCATCCTGTGATTATCTCCCCAGTCCCTGAATATATAATTGGTATAGACATACTCAGTACTTGGCAGAACCCCCATATTGGTTCTCTGGTCTCTGGAGTAAGGGCTATTATGGTCGGAAGGGCTAAATGGAAGCCATTAGAGCTACCTCTCCCTGGGAAAATAGTGAATCAAAAATAATATCGCATACCTGGGGGGATTGCAGAGATTAATGACATAATCAAGGACTTGAAAGATGCAGGGGTGTTGGTTCCCACCACATCCCCATTTAACTCTCCTATTTGGCCTCTGCAGAAGACAGGTGGAACTTGGAGAATGGCAGTTGAATGTCATAAACTTAACCAAGTAGTGACTCCAATTGCGGCCACTGTACCAGATGTGGTTTCCTTGTTAGAGCAGATTAACACATCTCCTGGTACCTGGTATGCAGCCATTGATTAGACCAATGCTTTTTTCTCCATACCTATTCATGAGGACCACCAGAAGCAATTTGCCTTCTGCTGGCAAGGCCAGCAATATATCTTCACTGTCCTACCCCAGGGGTATATCAACTCTCCAGCCCTGTGTCATAATTTAGTTCACAGAGATATTGATAGACTTTCTCTTCCACAAGGTATTACACTGCTCCATTATATTGATGACATTATGTTGATTGGGCCACCTGAGCAAGAGGTAGCAACCACTCTGGACTTGTTAGTGAAGCATTTGCATGCCAGGGGATGGGAAATAAACCCAACTAAAATTCAAAGGCCTTCTACCTCAGTGAAATTTCTGGGAGTCCAGTAGTGTGGGGCATACTGAGATATTCCTTCTAAAGTAAAGGATAACTTGTTACATCTGGCCCCTCCCACAACTAAGAAAGAGGCACACATCTGTTGGGCCTGTTTGGCTTTTGTAGGCAACACATTCCTCACTTGGGTGTGTTACTTCACCCTATCTGCCTAGTGACTTGAAAAGCTGCTAGTTTTGAGTGGGGCCCAGAACAGGAGCAGGCTTTGCAGCAGGTCCACGCTGCCGTGCAGGCATCTCTGCCACTTGGGCCCGGTGATCCAGCAGATCCTATGGTACTAGAGGTATCAGTGACAGATAAAGATGCTGTCTGGAGCCTTTTGCAAGCCCCCATGGGTGAATCGCAGAAAAGGCCCTTGGGATTTTGGAGCAAGGCCCTGCCATCATCCGCAGACAATTACTCTCCCTTTGAGAAGCAGCTCTTGGCTTGCTACTGAGCCTTAGTGGAAACTGATCGCTTAACCACGGGCTACCAGGGTACAATGCGACCTGAGGTGCCCATCATGAACTGGATTCTGTCTGATCCATCAAGCCACAATTTGGATGTGCACAGCAGCAGTCCATTATCAAGTGGAAATGGTACATATGTGATAGGGCCCGAGCAGGTCCTGAGGGTACAAGCAAATTACATGAAGAAGTGGCCCAGATGCCTGTGGGTCCTACTTCTGTTATAGTGCTTTCTGTCCCCCAGTGTGAATCTATGGCCTCATGGAGTGTACCATATGATCAGTTGACAGAAGAAGAGAAAGCTCGGGCTTGGTTTACCGATGGTGCTGCATGATATGCAGGCACTAACCGAAAATGGACAGTGGCAGCCCTGCAGCCCCTCTCTGGGACATCCCTGAAGGACAGTGGTGAAGGGAAATTTTCCCAGTAGTCAGAAATTCATGCAGTGCACCTGGTTGTGCACTTTGCTTGGAAGGAAAAATGGCCAGATGTATGAATATATACTGATTCATGGGTTGTAGCCAATGGTTTCGTTGGATGGTCTGGGACTTGGAAAGAACATGATTGGAGGATTGTCAACAAAGACATTTGTGGAAGAGGTATGTGGATAGATGGGCACAAAATGTGAAGCCTTTTGTGTCCCATGTTAATGCCCATCAAAAGGTGACCTCAGCAGAGGAGGACTTTAACAATCAAGTGGATAGGATGACCCGGTCTGTTGATAGCAGTCAGCCTTGTTCCTCAGCCACCCCTGTCATTATCCAGTGGGCTCATGAACAAAGTGGCCATGGTGGCAGGGATGGAGGGTATGCATGGGCTCAGCAACATGGACTCCCACTCACCAAAGCTGATCTAGCTACAGCTGCTGCTGAATGCCCAATCTGTCAGCAGCAGAAACCAACTCTGAGACCCCGATATGGCAGCATTCCTCGAGGTTATCAGCCAGCAACCTGGTGGCAGGTTGATTATATTGGACCCCTTCCATCATGCAAGGGGCAGCGCTTTGTCCTCACTGGAATAGACACTTACTCTGAGTATGGATTTGCTTTCCCTGCACGTAAAGCTTCTGCCCAAACTACCATCCGTGGACTTACAGAATGCCTTATCCACTGCCATAGTATTCCACACAGCATTGTTTCTGACCAAGGAACTCACTTCACAGCCAAGGAAGTGCAGCAATGGGCTTATGCTCATGGGATTCACTGGTCCTACCATATTCCTCAGCATCCTGAAGCAGCTGGTTTGATAAAATGGTGGAATGGCCTTTTGAAGACTCAGTTATGGTGTCAGCTAGGTGGCAATACTTTGCAAGGCTGTGGCAAGGTTCTCCAGTAGGCTGTATGTTCTCTATATAAGCATCCGCTCTATGGTACTGTTTCCTCTATAGCCAGAATTCATGCGTCCAGGAATCAAGGGGTGGAAATGGGAATGGTACCACTCACCATTACCCCTAGTGACCCACTAGGAAAATTTTTGCTTCCTGTCCCCACAACCTTATGTTCTGCTGGCCTCCATATCTTAGTTCCAGAAGCAGGAATGCTTCCACCAGGAGGGACAACAATGATTCCACTAAAATGGAACTTAAGACTTCCCCCTGGCCACTTTGGGCTCCTTATGCCTTTGAGTCAACAGGCTAAGAATGGAGTTATAGTGCTGGCTGAGGTTACTGATCCAGATTACCAAGGGGAAATTGGACTATTACTCCACAATGGGAGTAAGAAAAAGTATACCTGGAAAGCCGGAGATCTCTTAGGGTGTCTCCTAGTATTGCCAAGTTCTGTTATTAAAATCAATGGAAAATTGCAACAACCAAATCCAGGCAGGATGGCAAATGTCTCAGACCCTCCAGGATTGAAGGTGTGGGTCACCCCTCCGGGTAAAGAACCAAGACCTGCAGAAGTGCTAGCTGAAGGTTGAGGAAATACAGAATGGGTAGTAGAAGAAAGAAGTTATAAGTACCAACTACGGCCACGAGACCAGTTACAGAAACGAGGATTGTAATTGCTATAAATATTCTTATTATTCTGTTAAGAATATGTTTGTAAGCTGGGTGTGGTGGCGCATGTTTGTAATTCCAGTACTTTGGGAGGTGGAGATCGGAGGATCCGACTTCATGGCCAGCCTCAGCTCTCTCCCTCTCTCTCTCTCTCTCTCTCTCTCTCTCT
>PVJS01038191.1:0-19541 GCA_004027185.1 Glis glis
TTACAGGAGGAAAGTGGGGTCCCTCCTTCGAATAAAAAGCAGATGAAAACCAGGAGGATACAGACTCTGAACCATAGACTGAAGTAGAGTTCCCTGCTGAGAATCAGCAAGTTTTCTAGGTAGGTAATGCCACACGTAGAATATTATTACAGTTCTCAAATCATGAGGGAAAGGAGGAAGGAGGGAGGAAGGGAAGTCCGGCATTCTGAGAGGTAAGAGTCCCCATTACAATTACAACACCTCATTAAGCAGCAAGATTTTCTCACTGGAAGGCACATTAAAAATAACCATAACAATAACTTACTAAGACAATGGAAATCAACAGAAAACACACTCCCTTAGGTGTAGAAGTACAGCTGTACTATTAACATACTAACCAACCAAGCCGAAGCAACTCTGGGGCATGGGAGCAGCTGATGTGAAGGACTGGGTCGTTAGGTAGAGGAGTTGGTGCACGGGTTGAATTTCAATGATTCTTCAGCACTTACGGCCATTGTGCCCTTTAAATGGAGACCCAAATCCTCCATGTGACAAAAGATTTAAACTGTAGAGAATTATGCAAGTATTTGCTGTTGGTATGCACCACAGGTTAGACCAAGGTCACTGGTTCGGCCGAGTGGAGTCTTCAAAAGTGGAGTCTTCAATGTGTGGTCCACACCACTCAGATATAAGGTCAACTGAACGAAGATGAGAGGAACGATTATGGAGTTCCTGGCTTCTTTACCTGCGTTATGTGCCCATAATTTTGCATTAAAAAATAAATAATATGCATTAAGTAAAAATCAGAATTAAAATTTGAAACAAAAAAAATAGGAGGCAACAATCTGGTATTCTTAAGGCAAAACAATGGAAATCTCTTTAAATAAACACTTTATTATATCCACAGGCGATAAAATCCCAGAGCTACTGTTAGGCACGTAAATATAGACCCTGTAAGAAAAAAATGATTGAGAGTACTATTAGTTCTACTAACAGTTACTTGAGGGAACATTTTTTCTTTTTACATTGTATTAGGTATTATAAGTAATCTGAAGGTGATTTGAAGTATAGGGACATCAGTTTAGTAAGAAAACACACTCATTCATCCATCCACCAAGAACATAAAAAATATCCCTAGAACCTTTGTGCTCACTGATGGGCCCATTCCATGAAAATGCCCACCTACTAAGAAAACAAATCCCACACCTTAAAATTATCTTCAGAGTACAACTGTATCCAATATTCAAGAAAACTTTTAAATAAAAGTTTAGAACCACATAAACTCTGTGGTCACAAAGTGTGTGTGTGTGTGTGTGTGTATATACACATACATTATAAAGGAATGTATATATATATATATATATATATATATATATATACATTTTTTTGTGTGTGGTACTGGGGATTGAACCCAGGGGCGTTCTACCTCTGCGCTATACCCCCGGCCCTATTTTTTATACTTTATTTTGAAACCGGGTCTCATGAAGTTGCGGAGGGCCTCACTAAGTAGAGAGACAGAGAGAGAGAGAGAGAGAGAGAGAGAGAGAGCTGAGGCTGGCCGTGAACCCGGATCCTCCGGTCTCTGTCTCCCAAAGTACTGGGATTACAAGCGTGTGCCACCACACCCGGCTTAAAGGAATGTATATTTTAAACAGCAAAATTTCACTGGGTGTGGTGATGCACGCCTGTAATCCCAGAACTAGGGAGGCCGAGACAGGAAGATTCCAGGTTTGAGACCAGTCCCAGCAACTTAGTGAGACCCTGTTTCAAAATAATAAATAATATAGGGCTGGGGCTATAACTCAGAGGCAGAATGCTCCTGGGTTCAATCCCCAGTAACATTAAAAAAAATAGCAGCAAAATTTAACTGCTAACTATTGCTATAACTTTAAAATACTTTATTAATCCAAAATGTTAAAACTGACTTGAAATAATGGTTTTGCTTATTTGCTTTGCTTTTGTAGCACTGGGGATCAAACCCAGGTATTGCGCATGCTAGGTAAGTGGTCTACTACGGAGGCACACTGCCAGGCTTATGTTTTTGTTTTTGATAGATGAATTTGCATTCCCTCTTTTGACTCAAAAGTTCCAAATAAAAATAATTCCTTAAAAGGAGTATCAATAGAAGGAGAAAGATCAGAACAGCCATTTTATCCATGAAATATTCCCTGTACCGAATTTTACTAAAATCCCTGTCATAGTCCAATGATAGTATCTTATTAAATTTATGATTTCATCAATTGTAAAGTTTACCATTGTTTTTATTTACTACTAGGAAAGAAAAAATGGCAATTAAAGTATGATAATCTATTGGAAACTATGAGGTCTTTCCAATTTAAGAGATACTGAGACATGAAAAAAGCGTTAGAATCAATGAAGTGCAATATCTGTGACTGACCTATTAATTTGATATATTTTCTTTTCATGTTGTTTTAATTACTTAGAGCCTGTAATCCCAGTACTTGGGAGGCTGAGACAGGAGGATTGCAGGTTTGAGGACAGGCTCAGCAAGTACTGATGATCAACCTAGTAGGACCCTGTTTCAAAATAAAAAATAAAATAGAACTGGGCATGGTGGCACATGCTTGTAATCCCAGTACTTGGGAGGCTGAGACCGGAGGATCCGGGTTCATGGCCAGCCTCAGCTACTTAGTGAGGCCCGCTGCAAATAAAATACCACAAATAAAATACATAAATAAATACATACATACATATGTACATACATACATACATACATAGACAGAAAACAGCTTACCTGCTAAATATTTAATAGTGTCAAGCTTGTGCGCCTCCAGCATGGTTTTGAGGCCGGCGACCTCAGTTTCTATCTTCCTGTCTGTCTGGGTCAGGGCCCGGTCCTGCTGGGCGTGCTTTCAAAACAAAGACGTTCGGAGCATTAGAGTACTTGGGGTACTGTCCCCTCTGCTCTCAGTCCCAGAGCTCTTCCTGGCAGGGAGGTCATGGGCAGCCTGGGTAAGACTAGGAGCCTTGCTTTGCTCTTAGGTCTGCCATCCTCGGCCAAGCTGCTCTGCCCAGGAGCCTAAATGTCTCTAGGCCTCAGTTTCCTTGTTTGGAGAGAAGAAAAAAAAATACCACTATCCCTGCCTTCACCCAGGCTATTTAGAGAATAAGTGTAATAATCTACGTGAAAAAGCTTTTGTAAACTACAGGCTGCTCTACCAATGATGAAGCAGTACAAGGCTAGTCTTCTCTCAATGGTGATGAGCCTGTCTCATCTTCAAGTCCCCCTAGCAAAAGCCACACAGTCAACTTGAAAGCTCTTTTGAGAAATGACTGTAGCCGTAGAAAATATGAAAGCAACGCAGCTTGCCTTGACAGTTTCTAGTCAACTTTCAGAAGCTTTCTTCTTTCACAGTTCAAACATCAAGTGCTTCCTTAATATAAGGGTTGGCCACCCAGGGCCAATGTGTGTCCTTCCCCAAATACAATACAGTTAAACAAGGTACACAGCCCCCCAAAGGCAGTGAGTTTGGTGATGTCAAAAGGAGGTTATATACCTGCATTAATTAATGCATGGAAACACTGAGAGCGCTCTACTAAAATCCCAGAACTAGTAAGTAGTTTCCTATGGCTCCCAATTCAGGTAAGGAATAAGGAAACAAATGCTCAGATGAGTGCAAAAGTATTCCAGAGAAATTTCCTAATATTCCAGAATTCTCTCATGGATGTCTCTTATAGGTTTCAGAGGTCCTGGGTAAAACTGTGTGTGTGTGTGTGTGTGTGTGTGTGTGTGTGTGCGTGTATGCGTGTGTGTGGGTGCTGGGGACTGAACTTAGGGCTTCATGAATGCTAACCATCCGTTCTACCACTGAGCCATACCCCTAGCCCATGAGGAAATGTAGTATGGGAAAGAAGTAATGTAGGCCATAAATTAAAAACACCAAAGGACATCTTCATTACTTATTATTTGTCAATCACTGGGGTTTAAACTTTCATTAAGATCATCAGGTATTTTGTTAAGTGCAAAAAATCCTATGACACTCAACTTCCAGGCACATACCTGAAAGAAGTGAAATCAGGGACTCAACATATATTTACACACCCATATTCAATGCAGCATTATTCACAATAGTCAAAACATGGAAGCAACTCAAGTGGTTCATTGGATGATAAAATGTACTATCTACACACAATGGAATACTATTCAGCCTTAAAAAGGAAGAAATCCTGTCATTTATAACAACATGGGTAAATCTTGAGGAATTATGCTAAAAAGAAATAAGCAAGCCCCCAAAAGACAAATACTATATGATTCTACTCATATGAGATTATCTAGAATAGTCAAATTTATAGAGGGAGAAAGCAAAATGATAGTTGCCAGGTGCCATGGGAGGAGGGAATGGGGAGTTAGTGTTTAAGGCACACAGAGTTTCAATTTTGCAAAATAAATGCCATTGGGCCATACACAGAGAAATGGTGAAGATAGTAATTTTTATGCTGTGTATATTCTACCCCAATCTTTAAAAATCCTGTGACATAAAACTGTGTATCTTTTTTTTGTTGTTACTGGGAAATTGAACCCAGGAGCATTCTATCTCCAAGTTACACTCCTGCCCCCCCTTTTAAATTTTGAAACAGGGTCTTGCTAAGTTGCTGAGCTGGGCCCAAACCTGCGATCCTCCTGTCTCAGCCTCCCAAGTACTAGGATTATGGGCATGCACCACCACACCTGGCAAAACTGTATGTCTTTCTATAACATATCCTTACAAAGAATAGTAACCATGCATGGGATGAAGCAAAGATGAATAAAATAAAAAATAAAAGTCCGAGTCTCATTTCTTACCAATTCCACTATTTCTGTTCTCAATTCCAGCAGCTTCCGTTCGTTCAATGAAAACTGAAACAAACAAACATGTGACACGGGTCAGATCCTGATCTACTCCCTTCTCTTCTTCTCTGGTGTCTTAAATGTTCTGGACTCAGTACTTCCTAGAACGTGTTAACAGCAGAAAGCCGCATCTGGGGTACAGCAGCCTGCCTGCCTCTTTCTTCCTGTTATTTTAGGTTTCTTATTTTATAGTCACTCATTGTTCCGGTATGTGGATTCCCTTTTGTCACATGTCATCTTTTTCTGTTATGTTCTTCTCATTTCATCTCTTTGCTTTGATAGCAAAGAGTCAACAAAACTGTACTAAGTCTCACTATTAGAACAGCATTTCCTAGGACCAATTTAGATGGGAGCTGAGTCACAGGCTTTTTGCTTTGAGAGAAATGAAAACGGTGGAAAACCAATTCATTTGAGGAGCTTTCCCATCCTAACTACAAGCAAAACAGGTCATGACTTGAGGTTTGGAGAAAAAGACAGGAATAATGTAAAGTCGGGGAGAAAATAGCTCCAAGGAATATTATTCTGTGACAAAGACATTGCATTGTGACCATAAAATGCAACATTAGTACATAAATATGAGAAAGATAAGAAACCATCACATGTTGATTTAATAATGATAATAATAATAAACCTGCTTTGGCACAGTCACAAGCCAGTGTTACTAAAGAAACTGACAAATTCCACCCAGAATTAAAGTAGTTTTTTTTTTTTGCCTTTGTCTATTAATATCAGTGAAAGGATCTAGTACAGTTTTGTTGACACTAAAATCAACATCAGACAACTCCTTAATAGTGTCCATTAGGACTTGATTGAGTAAATGACAATTTGTAGATTAAATGAAGATATTTAAGACCTAAATTAACATTATGATTAGAAAAGATTAATGCTTTGAAATACCTAGGAAATTTCTAACTGTGTTTCCCACGGGACTACTGGGAGGAGAGAGTATAAAAACAGCATTTCCTAAAAGTAAAACAAAACAAAAACCAACAAAAAATAAACAAACTCCCCAAACCCCAGACTAAGTACTAGCTGCAAGACCAAATAATGCTCTTTAAAATGTCAGGGTTTCAGACCATAGTGCTATGTGTAAAATGACCACCAGAGGGCAGAAAGGAGCTGGATTTTCGGTATATCTTTAAGCATCAACATTGACTCATGCCCCAGAGAAAAGCCTGTCTTGACATTGCCAAATTTAAAAAATAACATATGTGGCTCCATCTCCCTGAACCCCAAAACATTTTATATACCCTACTGATTTTGAAACTGGTGGTAAAGATAGCCACAGTTAATCTAACTACCAAGAGAATAAGAAAGCAGATAACTCATCCTTGTCAACGTATGTTTACACACGCATTAGCTGCACAACACTACTGCACTTAGTTTACTTAGTTACTACAGAGAAACCTAAGTCTAGGGTTACCAAGATCAACTTCCAGCTAGGTTAGTAAATCACATAAATCCACTGGCTTTGATCTATGTTCACATCCTGTATTTTCTAATCTCATTGTATTCAAAAGACAACATACAGGGCTGGGGGAGTCGACACTCTAGTACAGCACTTGCTTAGCATGAACAAGGCCCTGGGTTTAATCCCCAGCACCACACACACACATAAAAGGCAATATAGAAATATGTTTTAATCTTGCAGTTCACTGTAGAATTTAGCATTAATAATTTAAGATTACTCATCTGAGATAATCGATTTAACGTCTGCAAAATTAGGCCCTGTGGAGATTTTAAGTCAGTATTAAATAGATCAAGATTGAATTTAATATCATTATTAATGTTTATGTAACATATAATTAAGTATCTCTGAAACAAACAAAAAGATTCAAACTCAATATGACCCAAGATTTTAATTTTAATGTTATTTTCGAAAGCACAAAATTTAAGGCCTAATCCAAAATGTAGTTAAAATAAAAAAGTTGTGTCTAACACTGATAAATTGGTAAATACTTAACAGTACTTGTGACCTGTATATAAACTTAATACTTAACTGAGCATTCCATTCTGAAAAGAAATTAATTCATAACCTACTTTTAATAAAGGAACATACCAATTCTTTTACTCTGCTCTTTTCTAAATTGAAGTCTAATTTGGTATCTGTTCGGACTCTGATCACTTCATCCTAGTAGGAAGGCAAACACAGAGAGAGATCCAAAGTAAGAAATCCAAACCTCGGAGGATGTGAAGCGTGGGGCTGCCTCTATCCCAGGGAACCAGCTGCCGGGAGGGAAGGGCCCAGCCAGAGGCTTCGAGAAATGGAGCCTAAGGACGCCAGGGGACTCTGGACAAGCCATGTCCGAAGTCAGTCTTGTCTTAGGGCACCCCAGTTATACATACAAATAACCCCTCTGATGTCCAAGCCAGCCTAGAGTGGGTTATTATTAAGGTTTTGTTTGTTTTTATATGGGGTCTCACTATGTTGCTCAGGATGGCCTCAAACTCCTGGGCTCAAGTGATTCTTATGTCTCAGCCTCCCAAATAGCTGAGACTACAGGCCCTAATGTTGCTTTTAGCCTCAAGATTCCCCACATAATCTCCTGTATGGAATTACGAATGAGTAAGGCAGTTCCTTAGACAACTTTGGAAGGCAAAAAATGGATTCAAAGAGGAAAAATAATAAATTCTGGTTTAAATAAAGCCTTTTGTCTGAGACTCATCAAAATCTTTTCTTTTTTTAATATCAATATCCTTCTTACTAAAAAAAAAAGCAAGTATTTCACCTGGTAATCATTAAAAAAAAAAGTTCCATGTGGCTACTTTAGAAACATTTTGATCTAAAATTATTTAATTCCTCCTCAAAAACATTTTCTCAATGAATTTAGTTACAGACACTGGTGATTTATTCATTGTCTGTGTTCTTAACTAAATCTTCCAAGATATACTTTTGAAGCATATTACACAAATATTTCACATAGAATTAAAATTTTAGCCTGGTGTGGTGGCTCACACCTGTAATCCCAGTACTTGGGAGTCTGAGACAAGAGGATCGCAGATTCAAGACCAGACTCGGCAGCACAGTGAGACTTCACAACCTAGTGAGACCCTATTTCAAAATAAAAAAGGGCCAGGGGTGTAGCTCGGAAGTAAAATACCCCTGGGTTCAATCCCCAGTACCAAAGGAAAAAAAGAATTAAAATTTTAAGAACATATAATTCTTTTTGATATATTTATTAATAAGTTCATGTAATTACAAACAAGCCAGAAAACAAGAAAAAGAATCTTACCATTGCTTGTTGTTTTAATTGATGTAGTTCAAGTTTTATTTTCTAAAAGCACATTAAAAAGAAACAAGGATAAGTTTAGAAAGTTAGAAGAAATTATAAAAACTTGATAATCAACAAATATTACAATATGTATTTATGCACAAGTTCTTCAACTTCTCTCATTTACCACAAATTGGACTACATTCAGAACTCAAATTAATTGACAGTCATACTACCATGCATGTGTAGACCTTGCAATTAGTTTTAATTCATCTTGGTTATATAAAATTAGAAGCCCAATTATTTAATAAATGACCCTGCTTTCTATAATACCTCCTTCAATTTTTCTTTCAACTAATTCTGCTCTCAAATAGCTGATTTCATCAAGGACAACTATTTCAGACTATTTATTTATTTATTGCGGTACTGTAGATTGAACCCAGGGTCATTCTACCTCCAAGCTACAGCCCCAGCCCTATTTTTTATTCTTTATTTTTGAAACAGGGTCTCACTAAGTTGTGGAGGGCCTCACTAAGTAGCTGAGGCTGGCCGCAAACCTGCAATCCTGTCTCAGCTTCCCAAGTACTGGGATTACAAGCATGTGCCACCATGCCCAGCTCAGACTTTATCTTTTTATTATAAGGTTTCTTATGAGGCTAAGATCAACAGGCAATAAATGGTGGTCTCCTGTGGGGCTTTAAATAGAACTGAAAATAAAAGGAAGATGCAGAGAGGGCGCTTATTAAATGCTGATCCCACAGGCTACACTTAAAGAAGGGAAAGGGAAATTTTGCAGTAGCACTTATTTATAACAACCCAAACTGGGAATGATCCTAATATGTATCACATTAGAATGATGTGGCATAGTCACCTAACACTACAGACAATAAAACAAAATCGAGTGCTACAAGGCACACTGTATGCTTCCATCAAATACGGTTCTAGAACAGGCAAAATTAGTCAAGGTGGTATCAGCAAGGATCGTGATGTCCTCTGTGGGCGGAGTGGCTGGAAGGGGCAGGAGCAAGACAGAATTCTGGATGTTGGTAAAATTCTGCCTTTTGATCTGACCAGTGGTGTCCACTCTCAAAGTTCACCTTGACTTAACACTTACATGTGCCCTTCTGTGTATGTATATTTTGTTTCAATGTAGTAATATAACAAATTTTATAAGTGGCTCTGTAGTCTTACCTCATTTTCTGCTCTGAGGGCTGAAAATTCACTCTTCTCCAAAATAATCATATCTTTTTTTACATTAGCAATCTTAGACATTATTTGCTGAAGAGTGATCTCCTGGGAAAAGAGAAACAAAACAGGCGATGTAGTCCAGCCCAGAAGTCCATCTTCTGGCATCTATACCTGCCATCATCTTAAGGAGAAACTAGAAGAATGTGGATGAGAGGAGGTTCAGTAAGGTCACCCACTATTTCAAAATGAGAAAATGAAAAGAACAAAAACACACATGGGTATCGTTATCAAGTGAGTCAGTTAATGGGTTGCAGTCTGTGGACTCAAGAACACGATGCTCTAATACTACAATTCTGGCCACATCTCCATTTACTAAAGTATCCTTGACCAGAACAGGCAGTTTTCAAGCACTGTGACCTTTCAAGCATGATGAGTCTACAACAGTGGACTAAATAGCTTTGAATACATATTTTTTATGCCACTATAATTTTTTGCCTTTTAACTATGGTTAAAATTACTATATAGTTTTCAACCAAATATTAACCAAACATTACATTAGTACTTAATACAATATCTGACTTTCAGATTCTGAATTTGCTAAACCACGGGGACCAAGCTAACCTGCTGCGTCTTGGTGACCATGTCTTTGTAGACGATATCCATGTTGGTCTCCATGATCTTGACCAATGCAGAGACAATGATTTCTGCTTGTTGAGTAGTAAACCCTAAGCAAGCACACAAACAAATACAATCACATTCAGAAGACCTACAGCTAACAGAAAAAAAAAAAAAAAAGAACCACGGCAAACTCATACATCCCCATGAAGGTCTGAATTCAGAAGCAAGAGAGCAGTGTGGGAGGTAGGTATGGGGACACTGGAGTCCCAGGCTGGGATGTGTCTGTCACTCTGACCGGGAGGAAACCTTAGAGTGTGTTTCCCCATGCTGGAGGAGGTGGCTGGGTTAATGATCTCTAACATCCTTCCTAGCTGTCAAAAATCATGTCTCCGGAGAATGTTTACTGACACAGGAGTACCTATAATCAATGTCATGTGAAAAAAAGCAAGACTCAAAACTATAGATGGCACTGACTGTTTTTGTAAATTTTGGGGCATGTGCTGAGAATTAAGCCCAGGGCCTCATGATGCTAGGCATGCATTGTACTCTAAGCTACACCCCCAGATTGTTTTGTAATTTAACAAAAATTCACGATAATTTTTCCCCCCTGAGACATTGAATTCAGGGGTAGTCTACCTCTAGGTTACACCCCCAGCCCTTTTAATTGTTTATTTGAAATAGTGTCTTACTAGGTTACTGAGAGTCTCACTAAATTGCTGAGGCTGTCCTTGAACCTGTGATTCACTTGTCTCAGCCTCCCAAGTACTGGGATTACAGGTGTGTGCTACTATTTCTGACAATTTTTATTTTCTTCTTTATATTTCTCCAAATTGTCTAAATTTTCTATAGTGGACAATTCCTTTAATTTTAAAATGTATGTTATTAAAATAACTTACTTAAATAGGAAAGCTCAATAATTCATATCCATCATAAATCAGATTATTGACTATATAAGTAGTAATCTAGCTGTTAGTTAACTTATTTAATGCCAAAGATAAAATTGGATCTTTCATTTTTTCCTCCACAATTTTCTTAAGTCACTAGTTTGGGGAGCCCAAATTAGAAAGCAAGGTATTTTCTGATACTCTGTAAATGATGTTGAATTACAGAGATTCAACCCAGCATTTAAAAAAGCACACAGGATGTACAATAATACGACTATCACTTTTGTTCTTCAGACTCAGTTGTCATAGAAATCTTTCCTGAGTTTTGTTGACTTGTGCCTAAATTTTATCTATGGCATTATGTATCTATGGTAATATTATAAAAATGTACTTTGCTTGGACAAATGTGTAAGAAAAATGTCCATTATATTGATAAAGCAAAAATGTTCTTAAACAAAAAATGAGGACTTAAAAAAGAGATGACCAAAGGTAACCTGTAGGCTTAAAAGTCAAAGAGAAATAAGAGAAAGTAAATGGAACCGTGAGAAGTCGCTGAGTGAGGAGGGGATTACCATTTTCTTCCAGGAGGCACACTAAGGCATGGGTGTCAAAGAAGAGCTTCCTATTCCCACCAGAGGTGAAATCTCCCCTCTTGTGCTCCAGCTGCAGGCGCCCCGCAGACAGGCTCAGCTCTGGAAGAACCAAGAGGAAGTTCAAGACAGACTTAGTGGTAATGTTATTCTGCCTTAATCTTGTACAGCCTGGGTGACCTAGTTGAAGTTGTAACCAGTCCTAATCTTGCTTATCTTGGAGGACAAGATGCCTAAAGGCCAGAAGTCCCCTTTCAGGAGGGCCGGCTGAAACTGCTTGGATCCAAGATGGCTGCCACAGTGACCCCAGACAACCTCCAATTTATAATCCATCTGCATGCTGAATGACACTCTCCCCAGGGCCAGGACGGTTCACAAGTGCCATGATTATGACCAGAAAGAACCATAAAAGAAGCAAGAAGAGGCGGAGCCCGAATTCCTAGGAAATCTCCACCTATTCTCAGAAAAGACATGAATATTCCTCTCCTTCATTAGTCTATCACTCCTCCTCATTTCTTTAACCCTTTATATACAAACTCTGGACACCCAAGGAGCAGGAAATGGATTTGCAAGTTTATCTCCCACTTCTCATTCTTGGTCTAGAATAAAAGTCTCCATCTCAGCTCAGTGCTAGATCTTGTTACTGGTTGCACAACTGCAAGAAAGAAAAAGGACCCAGCCCTCAGAGTAAAAAAATAGTAACAGTAAATAAAAGCAATTTAGCACCCTGAAAAAATAAGGCATAACCGGAAAGGCTATCTGTGTGTGTGTGTGTGTGTTACTAAGGATGGAACCCAGGGCCTCCAGTATGCTAGGTAACCTAAGCACTTGACCACTGAGCTACACCAGCACCCTATCTGTTTTTTTTTACAACAGCTTTAAGGAGACATAATTCATATTTCAAGCATAAAATTCAACTGTTTTTAGTATATTTACTGAATTGTGCAAACATTCCCACATTCAACTTTAGAATACTTTCTTCACCCCAAAATGAAAGTGTACCCTTTATCCACTGCCCAATTCCCCCAGCCCTTCTCCACTCCTCCTCCCTCACCCCAAACAACCACTAATCTATTTAGTGTAAATACTGCTTGCCTATTCTGGAGATCTCATATAATATGTTGTCTTGTGAATGCCTTCTTTCAGTTGTTAGCATAATGTTTTCAAGGGTCATCCATGTTGTAGAATGCATCTGTACTTTATTTCTTTGTATTGTGGAATAATATTTCATTGTGTGGCTACACCAAATTTCGTTTATCCACTCACTAGTTGAAGGACATGGATTGTTTCCACTTCTTGTCTATCATGAATAATCCCATAGACGGTATGTTTTCATTTCTTTTGAGTACATGCCTAGGAGTAGAACTGCTGGATCACATGGCAGCTATGTCTGTTTTAGGAACTGCCAGATTGTTTTCCAAAGTGCCTGCGCTGCTTTACACTTTCTTTCTTTTTGTGGTACTGGGGATTGAACCCAGGGGAATACTACCTCTGCGCTACACCCAGAGCCCTATTTTTTATTTTTTTTATTTTCAAACAGGGTCTCATTTAAGTTGTGGAGGGCCTCATTAAGTTGCTGAGGCTGGCCATGAACCTGCGATCTTCCTGTCTCAGCCTCCCAAGTACTGGGATTATAAGCGTGCTCCACCACGCTGGGCCCTGCTTAACATTTTCACTAGCAGTGTAAGAGGCTTCCAATTTCCCCACAACCTCAATAACACGTTATTAATGTTTGTAAAAATTATTATCAGCCACATGATGGTGCATGCCTGTAATCCTAGCCTCAGCAAATTAAGGAGGCCCTCTACAAGTTGGTGAGACCCTGTTTCAAAATAAAAAATAAAATAGGGCTGGAGGTATAGCTTGGAGGTGAATGTCCCTGGGTTCAATCTCCAGTACCACACACACACACACACACACACACACACACACACACACACACACAAATCTTAGCCAGTAAGAAGTGGTCTATGTGGTTTCGATTTGCATTTCCTTGGTGGGGCATCTTTTCATGTGCTTATAGGCCATTTGTATAGCTTTAGAGATCTTTATACAAGCCATTTATTGATTGATTGATTGATTGCGGTACTGGGGATTGAACCCAGGGGCATTCTACCTCTGAGCTACACCCCCAACCCTATTTTAATTCTTTATTTTGAAACAGGGTCTCACTAAATGGCGGAGGGCCTAAGTAGCTGAGGCGGGCTGCGAACCTGGATGCTCCTGTCTCAGCCTCCCAAGTATTAGGATTACAAGTGTGTGCCACCACGCTCGGCCTCTTTGATTACTTTAATCAGGTTATTTCCCTTTTTATTGAGCTGTAAGAATTCTTTTTGTATTCTAGATACAAGTTCCTTATCATATTAAGATTTGTAAATATTTTCTCCCATTCTGGGGTTGTTTTTATTTTGATTGCATCCTTTGAAACACAGAGGTTCAGTTTCTTTTTTTTTCAGTACTGGGGATTGAACCCAGGGGCATTCTACCTCCGAGCTACACACTCAGCCCTGTTTTTTATTCTTTATTTTTGAAACAGGGTCTCACTAAGTTGCGGAGGGCCTCACTAAGTAGGCTGGCCGTGAACCTGAAATCCTCTTGTCTCAGCCCCCCAAGTACTGGGATTATAAGCGTGCGCCACCACGCCCGGCTAGAAGTTCAGTTTTGATGAAACTTAACTATTTTTTCTTTTGTTGCTTGTGTTTTTGATGTCATATGTAAGAAACCACTGGCTAATCCAAGCACACAGATTTACACCCAAGCTTTCTATGGATTTTATAATTTTAACTCTTACATTTAGATCTTTGAACCATTTGCATTTCATTTTTGTATATGGTATGCGGTAGCTTCATTATTCTGCATGTTGGTGTCCAGTGTCCCAGAACCATTTTCTCTATTAAATTGCCACCCTTGTTGAGAATCAATTGACTGTGTGCAGGTTTATCTTTAGGCTCTCCATTGATCTATACGTCTGTTCCATTGATCTACACGTCTGTCCTTATGCCAGAGCCACACTTTCTGGATTAGCTTTGTTGAGTTTTGACATCTGGAAATGGATTTTGGATTCTGCTCTTTGTACAGATAGATTGGCTATTATGGGTTCTTTACATTTCCACATAAATTTTAGGAAAAGTGCGTCGATTTCTGTAAACAAGCCAATGAGATTTTGAGAGAGACTGTGTTAAATTTGTAGATTTGGGGAGTACTGCCATGTTAACACTATTAAGTATTCAGCTCAATAAACATGGTAAGTCTTTAATTTCTTCAATGTTTTGTAGTTTTCTGATTGTTTTATGCTCTTTTGTTAAATTTATTCCTAAGTATTTTATTCTTTTTGATGTTACTTTAAATGGAATAATTTTCTTACTTTCATTTTCAGATTGTTTATTGCTGAAGCAAAAATATACAACTGATTCTGTACATTGATCTTGCTGAACTTGTTTTTTAGTTCTAGAAGTTAGTGGATTCATTAAGATTTTCTACATACAAGGTCATGTCATCTGAGAATAGCTTTACTTTTCCTTTCTGATCTGAATGCCTTTTATTTCACTTTCTTGCCTAACTGCCTTGGCTAGAACTTCCAGTACAATGTTGAATAGAAGAGCAGAAGCAGGCATTGTTTTCTCCTTCCTAATCTTGGAAAGAAAGTATACAGTCTTTCTCCATTAAATATGATGAGTTTTTTGTAGATGCTCTTTATCAAGTTAAGTTCCCTTCCATTCCTAGTTTGTGGAGGTGTTTTTGTTTTTAATCATGAAAGGGTGTTGAATTTTGACAAATGCTTTTTCTGTGTCTATTGAGATAATCACAGGGGTTTTGTCTTTCAAGTTGAATTCAAGTTGAATTTCAGATGTTAAGTGAACCTAACATTCCTGGGATGCCCACTTGATCATGGTATAGATTTAGTCTGCTAGTGTTTTGCTGAGGATTTTTGTATCTATATTCATAAAGAATACTTTTTGTATTTTCTTGTGATGTCTTTGCAAAAGCCTATCTTTAGTGAGATGTGTTCTAGCAATCTTTTTATTACCTTTTCTAAGAATTGTCACGCATTTGACAAAAGATCGAACCCAGTTTGTAAACTTTTTGTTTCAAGGTACTTATTTGAGGCTAGTGTCACTCAGTGATAAAACCCTTGCCTAACAAGTGTGAAGTAAAGCCTTGCGTTCCATCCCTAGTACCGCAAAAAAAAAAAAAAAAAAAAAAAAGGAAAAAACAGATACTCATTTGAAGGAGGTAGTATAACATGCTACCGTGGCTTCCTGGCTTTTGGATTTCATAAACTACTTAGTTTTTTTCAATTGGAATAACATTTGGGTTGCCAATTTTTAATTTTGTCAAGAAAGGACATTTAAACACAATAGTTTCTTACTATTACCATCATACTGAAAAAGACATTTTAACAAAAAGGAAAATAAAAACGGACAATCTAAAATAAAGAACTTTCATTTAAATTTAATAAACTTAGCTATATGAAAATCTTGCTATGTATTTGTCCTTACTCTTCTAATTTTGCCATGGATTGGCAACCAGCCTGAGGTCAGATGTCCTACAAGAGCAAAAGTCATCGACTAACTCGAAGATCAAAGGTCCTTCAAGCGGGCCTTCTGAATGACCAGAAAGGTACTTCAGCCAGTCAACTACTACTCTCTATCCTTCATTCCTAAACACTCTAAAAGAAAATTGTGAGTTTGTGAGTAAGCAAAAAATGTGACTTGGACAAGATCCTATAGATGGTGCTTCTCTGCAGCCTACCATAGCTGTTCCCAAACTACTGGCAATTTGGGAAGAGGAGAATAGTTATGATCATGGTCAGCATTAAGATAAGTGTAAGAGATGCACTGATATTTGTATTTGTACTGTCTGCTAATTGACAAAATATACTGACTTATGTGTTTGATGGTAAAAATAGGCCCGTATATTCAAAGAACCATTGGCCTACCACAAGGTCCTCACCCAGGAGTCCATAGGGCTCCATATTTTAGCCCACACATATCCTTTCAGCTTTCTAGGGACCTAAGCTAGTCTGTTTCCTGCATTCACATGCTTTCAGGTTGACTTGCTCCCCCTTCCTAACTATTCCCTTTTTAGCATTCTTTCATACCCTTCTTCATTTCATTGGGCAGCTTACTAAGCATATACATTATGTTCCAGGCCTGCCATGATGGTACACTTCATGCTTCTTTTTGCTTCCTCCACCCAGGTAAGGGAGCAATAAAGGCTGCTTGGTACAGGTAGCTCTCTGTCATAGACTTACTACTTTATTTCTATGTGTTTATCATCTGTTAGTCCAAGATGCTCAAGAACAGCCAACCTTACTCATTTTTATCTTTAGCATCTAGCAGAGGGCCTGACATACAGCAAGCCAAGAGTATTATTTTATTTTTTTGTAACTATTTTTTTTTTTTTTGCGGTACCGGGGATTGAACCCAGGGGCGTTCTACCTCCGCACTACACCCCCGGCCCTATTTTTTTATACTTTATTTTGAAATCAGGTCTCACGAAGTTGCGGAGGGCCTCACTAGGTAGAGAGAGAGAGAGAGAGCTGAGGCTGGCCGTGAACCCGGATCCTCCAGTCTCTGCCTCCCAAAGTTCTGGGATTACAAGCGTGCGTCACCACGCCCAGCTCTATTTTTTGTAACTGAACGGTGATGACTTAAAATCTGAATTATGAGATCGTCTAGAAAGAAACTTTGAGATCAACTCCTTTCTCCTCTTCACCTCAGGTCTTCCCTTTTCACATAAATGAGCACACTTAAATTTGGTACCTTTTTTTTCCAGCATTATCTCCAGTCCTGCGACTTGAATTACTCTCCACAAGACACCAAGATGCTTACCCAATACACAACAGACCTAGCTCAAGAAAGAGTGATGAATAAATGAATGAAAGCATTCCTCAAAGGCCCTCTAAGGCCACCTCACCCATCTTAGAACTCTGCTGGACTGTCCCTTGGTCAGGGAGCTTCAACACATGAAAGAAGTCTAGAATGGCTTGTGATTCTAGTCCCAAATTCCTTATTTCTAGTAACAAAATAATCATTCATGTGATTTTTTTTTTGGGTGTGTGTGGCACTAGGGATTGAACCCAGGGGTGTTCTACTTCCCAGATACATCCCCAGCCCTTTTTATTTTTTGTTTTGAAGCAGTGTCTCACTAGGTTGCTGAGAGTCTCACTAAATTGCTGAGGCTGTCCGTGAACCTGTGATCCTGTCTCAGCCTCCCAAGTACTGGGATTACAGGCATGTGCCACCACGCCCAGCTGAGTCATGTGATTTAAAACATAACCTCCTCACCCCCATCACACATATTACAAAACAAAACAAACAATCATGCCACTATTTTCTAAGCAAGAGCTGATGCCTATTTGGAAACTACAGATTTTTTTTTCCTTTTCCCAAAATGACTAGAACCAGAAATAGCAAGTTCATTTCAAAGAAAACTGCCTGTTGAAAAGTGGAGCAAAGGGCTGGCCACTTCCCACTGGGCACTCCACCCCACTGAGGGAAGGCAATGCCATCTTGCCTTCAGTCCAAAGGCAACACCTGAGGACACAGGGGCACTCTGAAATCCCACTAATAACCAGGAAGGAATTCAACCAAGCTGTGTTGAAGTATGATATGTAATGCTCCTTTCTGGAGACATGTAGCATATCAAAAAGATAGTTAAAACCCACCATTATAAAAGAGGCCCCAAATTAGCCTTGTATAGAGGAGGAAGCCAAGAACAAACATCCTTAAGTAGTACTGCTGAGAATCTCAGGCACCAGACAAGCCACTGGGATGGAAATAAAGAACAAAATGCTCATTTGCTGATGGCTAAAGGGCATACATGCTTCTTTTTCTCTTTTTGGTACTGAAGGTTGAATCCAGATGCATTCTACCTCAGAGCTACATGCCCCCGCCAGACCCTGTTTATTTTTTTAAACAGGGTCTCACTAAGTTGATGATGTCCTCGAACCTGCGATCCTCCTGTCTCAGCTTCTCAATTACTGGGATTACAGGCGTGTGCCACCACACCTGGCTTTATACCTGCTTCTTTAACTGTGTCTCTGCTGTTTTCCTGTTTTTAATGCATCCATCCCCATCTTATGACTTTGAAGAATAAGATCTCTGACACTAAAACAAATCAGAATCACTTTGCTGATATTTTAGCAAACCAAGGAGAAAGAAACTCCCCTTTTGTCCCAGTCTTGAATTATGGGAGGAAAACAAATTGGAAGTTACCAGCTTGTCAAAAGAAGAGCAACAAAAGGCCAACTACGGAAATAAAGACCAAACTTGTCCATAACCCTAGTTACTCCAGGCCACTGACAGAGCTCACTGCTCATTTCTATTCTTGGTGTAGAAAACTTCCTTTTTGCTGGGTGTGGTGGCACACCTGCCTCTAATCCCAGTACTTGGGAGGCAGAGACAGGAGGACTGAAGGTTCAAGGACAGCCTCAGCAATATAGCCAGACTGTCAGGAATCTAGCACTCTGTCTCAAAACAAAAACAAAACAAAACAAACAAACAAAAATAATAAAAGGGCTGAGGGTGTAAGCTAAGAGGTAGAATATCCCTAGGTTCAATTCCGAGTACCACCACCAAAAAACAAACAAACAAACAAACAAAAAAATCCCAACAAACCAAACCAAAACTCCCTTCACCTTGTTTTCTACTAATCAGTTTCTCCCCCAGCCAACAGTATTCTTAAATTTGAGATGCAGACATTTATTGAGCATTTCTGTTAAGAAAAATATGATAAAAGTGTGGTTATTGATGGTCAATAATGGATATGCAGCATAGATTATCCAGTGATATGTATACCAAGTTTGTTGATTAGTTGGTATGACATTTTTATCAGCAATTTGCTTGTAGCAAATTTGACCGTTTCCTCTCCTAATCTCTTGTGGGCAGTTATCTCCTTCAAGTATTTAATCAAATGCTTCCTTACTCAATGAAACCGATTTAGTTTACCCTATTTGCATTCACAACTGGAGACCCACTCTACTTCCCAACCCTTACCACCTCTATTTTTTCTATAGCATTTATCAAATTACTTATATATAAAATTATATATACAAAAAGTATACATAAGCAGGACGTGGTGGCGTATGACTGTAACCTCAGTACTTGAGAGGCTTAGACAGGAGGATCACAGGTTTGAGGCCAGCCTCAGGAATTTAGCCAGACTCTAAGCAACCTACAGAGACCTTGTTTAAAAATAAAAAGGGCTAGGGGTGTAG
>PVJS01038192.1:0-19537 GCA_004027185.1 Glis glis
ACACACACACACACACACACACACACACACACACACACACATACACATTAATTAAATTTTAAAAATAAAACAGCTGTGGGTGTAGCTTGGAGGTAGAATGCCTTTGGGTTCAATCCCCAGTACCAAAAAAAAAAAAAAGTTAGTAATTGGAGCTGAACCAAGGAAGGAGGAGGAGGAGGCTTTGGACTCAGTGGTAGTTCACCTCTAGGAAGAGTAACATTGTGGATGACTCAAGAGAGAACTCACAGGGTCTGTTCTAGGATCATCAAACTTGAGTGTGATTTAAGTGTTAGAGGCACGAAAGAGTAAAGGGATAGTAGGAAGAAAGGGAATATAGAGCCAGATTCCGCCAGCAATGAGAAAATAGTGATGATGGTGAAGCTGGGAAATGACATAGTGACCATGGTACTTCAGATGAATCAAACAGGATAGCAGAAAGCAAAGGAAGGGCAACAGGAGGTTATTCTAGCAACCCAGGCAGACAGGTGAAGTTTAATCAGCACTGGGAATGGAGACGCTGTAGGAAAAATATTACACAACTAATAAAATTTGACAGTCAATTGGATGTTGGAGAAAAGGAAGTAGAGAAATTGGAGCTACACTACACAGCATTTGCAAAGGATGAGAAATCATTCAGTGAAATCATGTCTAAGATACATATCTGAAAAACACAAGGGGAAGAACTGTATATATGGCATGCTATTACTTGTATTTTTAAAAGGGAAATATGTAAATAAACATATTCTTACATATGCAAAAATGTACACAGGCATGCTCTGAATCATGTTTCAGTCAATGACAAACCACATCTACACCAGTGACCCCATAAAATTATGTCACCTAGTGATGTCGTAGCATCTTAATTTGTGTTAAGTACACTCTATGATGTTTGCACACCATGAAATCACCTAAGGAGCCAGGCATGGTGGCACACACTTGTAATCCTAGTACTTGGGAGGCAGAGACCGGAGGATCCGGGTTCGCGGCCAACCTCAGCTACTTAGTGAGGCCATCCGCAACTTAGTGAGACCCTGTTTCCAAATAAAAGAATAAAAAAATAGGTCTGGAGTGTAGCCTGGAGGTAGAATGCCCCTGGGTTCACTCCCTGGTACCGCCAAAAAAAAAAAAAAATGCATCCTTAGGTGATTTCTTTTTTTTTTTTCCTTTTTTGCGGTACTGGGGATTGAACCCAGGGGCATTCTACCTCGGAGCTACATCCCCAGCCCTATTTTTTATTCATTTTAAAACAGGGTCTCACTAAGTTGCAGAGAAGCCTCACTAAGTAGCTGAGGCTGGCCGCAAACTCAGATCCTCTGGTCTCAGCCTCCCAAGTACTAGGATTACAAGCGCGTGCCACCACGCCCGGCCCCAAGGATGCATTTCTCAGAAGACATTTCTGTCACTAAGGGACGCATGACTGCATATTCCTAGAGGCATATACACAAAATTGATGACATTAGTGGCCTGTTGAGAGGGGAAATGGTGGCTGGAGGTCATCAGTGGGAAAGAGCCTTTTTGGTGTCTATAATTTGAATTTTTTGGATCCTGAACCATTTGGGTGTATTACCTAATGGAAACAATAAAATTGCTAAACAAAAACAACCCCCAAAGCCAAAGATAATACTGAAGTGTGGAGCTGGGTGACAGTAGCTCTATCTTTTTTTTTTTTGTACTGGGGATTGATTTTTTTTTTTTTTTTTTTGGTACTGGGTGTTCTACCTCTGAGCTACACCCCCAGCCTTTATTTTTATTTTTATTTTTATTTTGAGACAGGGTCTCACTAAGTTGCTGAGGGTCTTGCTAAGTAGCTGAGGCTAGCCTAGAACCTGGGATCCTCCTATCTCACCTCCCCCAAGTACTGGGATTATAGGTGTGCTCCACCATGCCCAGCTGATAGTAACTCTATTAATGAAAATAAAGACCTTAGGAAGAGAAGTTCATTTGAGAAAAAGAACAATGTGTTTAGGTTGAGCCTGAGATTCCAGTTGTCCATGCATACAGGTAGAAAAGGCCCAATAATGAATAGATTGAAAAAGATTTTATTTTTGTGGTAATAGAAATTGAACCCAGGGGCATTCTACCTCTGAGCTGCACCCCCAGCCCTATTTTATTTTTCTCATTAAGTTTCTGAGACTGGCCTTGAAACTGTGATCTTCCTGTCTTGGCCTCCCAAGTACTAGAATTACAAGTGTGTGCCGCCATGTCCGGCTTGAAAAGGGTTTGAAAGACATTTGCTAGACAGTTTCTGTAGATCGATGAGAGCAGAAGCCTGAATTGCAGGGGTAGCAAAGGGAGGGAGAAGTAGAGAGGAGAGTAACTAGAGTAGATGATTCCTTTAGGAATGGTGGATAAGAAGGAAATGATGGAGAGGTTGCGGCTAGAGAAAGCTCAGGGCCAACGTAGAATGAATTAGGCCTGAGGCCGATTTGAAGCTTTTTATAAGCTTCTGGAAAGGAGCCAGTAGAAAGAGACAGGTTGAAGCAATGGCAAAAAAGAAGGGGAACTTACTAGAGGAAGCATCCTAAGGAGGTTCAGAAGCCACAGGAAGTGGAAGTGAAGGCCGTGAGGTACCATCACGTTTGGGGAAAGCTAGAAGTGGCTGGGGTGTGGCTCAGTCATCAGGTGCTTGCCTCGCATGTGTGAGGCCCTGGGTTCCATCCCCAGCACTGCAAAACAGGTACGGGGAGTGTGTGTGTGGGGAGACTCTAGAGAAGAAGAAGGAAAGTTGGGAGAGGGTGTGGGAATGAGTATAGAGGGCTCAGAAGGTAGGGAGAATTCAAATTGGTTGGTCCCCATTTTCTCCACCAGTCACCTGCTGAAAGGGAGCCCAGGAGTCTACAGAGCACATAGGAGCCATGGGAAGGCCGGAACAGCCTTGTACAGGGAGGGAGCCCCGAACAAGGATGGGCAAGAGGGCTGGCCACCAGCGCTGAGGCCCAACTGAGATCAGGCCCCACCTGGATATGCTGGTAACCGTCAACATGCCCCACGCTTCCTGTCAATTTCCACACAGCCCATGTGTTTGCTCGTTTGGGGCTTTCTCTTTTCTTAAGAGTCCATGTAGGGAATTTTGTGTTTGTTGGTTGATTTTAAATTGTGGTAAAATGCACTGTATTTATTTGCTAGGACTGCCACAACAAAACGCCACAGACTGGGTGGCTTGCATGACAGAGAGGTATTGTCTCATGGTTCTGGAAGTTGGGAATCCTAGGTCAAGGGACCAAGGTGTCAATAGGTTTGGCTTCCTTTTTCTTCCTCTTCTTCCTCCTCTGCCTCCTCCTCCTCCTTCGATATCCTATGCAAATGTTTTACCACAGAGCGGCATCTCCAGCCCTTTTATATAAAATTTATTTTGAGATAGGGTCTTGCTAAGCTGCCAAGGGTGGCCTCGAACTTGAGATCCTCCTGTGTCAGCCTCCCAAGTAGCAGGATTACAGGCATGTACCACCACACCTAAGTTTGGTTTCTTCTAAGGTCCATCTCCTTGGTTTGCAGGCCCACCTTCTTGTGAGTGCACCTAGTTGCCTCTTTGTATGTGTATATCTGGTATTTCTCCCTGTCTCTCTGTGTCCATATTGTCTTTCTTTCTTTCTGAATTGAACCCAGGGACATTCTACCTCGAGCTACATCCCCAGCCATGTTTTTTGTTTAATTTTGAAACAAGTTCTTGTTAAGTTGCTGAGGGTCTTTCTAAGTTGCTGAAGCTGGCCTCAAACCTGGGATCCTCCTGTCTCAGCCTCCCAAGTACTGGGATTACAGGTGTGTGCCACCACATCTAGCTTATTATTATTATATTATTTTTTTTGCGGTACCAGGGATGGAACCCAGGGGCATTCTACCTCCGAGCTACACCCCCAGCCCTATTTTTTATACTTTATTTTGAAACCGGGTCTCATGAAGTTACAGAGGGCCTCACTAAGAAGCTGAGGCTGGCTGTGAGCCCGGATCCTCCAGTCTCCGCCTCCCAAGTATTGGGATTACAAGTGTGCACCACCACGCCCGGCACATCTGGCTTATTTTTATCCTTTTTGCCTGCATAAATTCCGTGTCTTTTATTCTACACCTGGCTGCTTTTCTTAAGAGGATATGTCATGTTGGATTATAGCCCACCCTAATGACATCACTGTAAATTAATTACCTTAGTTTTTTATTTTTGTGGTACTGGGGATTGAACCCAGGGGACTTCTACCTCTGAGCTACACCCCTAGCCATATTTTATTTTTTATTTTGAAACAGGGTCTCACTAAGTTGCTGAGGGACTTGCTATATTGCTGAGGCTGGCTTGGAACCTGCAATCCTCCTATCTCAGCCTCCTAAGTACTGGGATTATAGGTGTGCATCACCACGCCCAGCTTTAACCATTTTTAAGTGTATAGTTCAGTGGGTTCTTTGTGTGTGTGTGTATTGCTGTTTTTTTTTTTTTTTCAAATGTACTCATTATGGCTCATGTGTCTTGCTTGCTTACTTGTTTTCGGTAACCTGAAGATATCCCAGGCAAAATGAGATGTCTCAGGCTCATTCCTGCTACATACCAGCAATCAGCAGTCTTATAAAAAGGATCCTCTTAGTGGGGGTGGTATTTATAGACCACAGATGAGAGACTAGCAGTGACCATCACTACTGGGTTGCTGTTTCAATGGACATGGCTATGAAGTAAGTATTTTTTTTTTTTTTTGCGGTACCGGGGATTGAACCCAGGGGCATTCTACCTCCGAGCTACACCCCCAGCCCTATTTTTTTTTTATACTTTATTTTGAAACGGGGTCTCACGAAGTTGCAGAGGGCCTCATTAAGTAGCTGAAGCTGGCCGCGAACCCGGATCCTCCGGTCTCCGCCTCCCAAGTACTGGAATTACAAGCGTGCGCCACCACGCCTGGCAAGTAAGTATTTTTTTAAGACAAAAGGTTTATAATGATATTTCTGATTCAAATTTAACCTTACAATTGTTTACTTAACCTTACTGATTTTATGCTTGTATCACTTTTTCTTACACTAAAAATAATAGTTCCTAATAGGATTAAGACAATTACCTATTTGCTTTATCACATAACGTATGTACAATAGTTCAAAGTACTAATCCCAATAGTACTATTTACAGTAAGACTTGAATAAAGTTTAAGATTTTTTTTCAGTATTATATATCCTTAAAATTAAGGCAGGGGTAGGGGTGGGGTGGATAAGCTGGGCACGGTGGCACACTCCTGTAATCCCAGTACTTAGGAGCCTGAGACAGGAGGATCGCAGGGTTGAGGACAGCCTTTGCAAGTAGTGAGACTCTCATCAACCTAGCAAGACCCTGTTTCAAAATAAAAATAAAAATTAGGGCTTGGGGTATAGCTCTGAGGTAGAATGCCCCTGGTTCAATCCACATTACCACAAAAAACAAACAAACGAACAAACAAACAAAAACAAAAGAAAGTAGGACTGGGGGGTGTGGCTCAGAGGTAGAATGCCCTTGGGTTCAATCCCCAGTACCAAACAAACAAACAAACAAATAAATAAATAAATGAATGAATAAATGAATAAAAAAATATTCCATTAGCCCAGTACTTGGGAGGCTGAGACTGGAGGATCCGGGTTCACCACCAGCCTCAGCTACTTAGTGAGGCCCTCTGCAACTTAGTGAGACCCTGTTTCAAAATAAAGAATAAAAAAATAGTGCTAGGGATGTAGCTCGGAGGTAGAATGCCCCTGGGTTCAATCCCCAGTACCGGAAAAAAAAAATTCCATTAGCCTAGTGTGGTGGTGCATGCCTATAATTGCAGTACTTAGGAGGCTGAGACAGGAGGATCATATGTTCAAGGCCAGCCTCAGCAACTTAGTAAGACCCTGGTTCAAAATACAAGAATAGCCGGTGTGGCGCATGCTTGTAATCCCAGGATTTGGGAGGCTGAGACAGGAGGATCGCAGGTTCGAGGACAGCCTCAGCAAGTAGTGAGACTCTCATCAACCTAGCGAGACTCTGTTTCCAAATAAGAAATAAAATCGGGTTGGGGGTGCAGCTTGAAGGTAGAATGCCTCTGGGTTCAATCCCCAGTACCACACACACACAAAAATACAAGAATAAAATATGGCTGGGGGTGTAGCTCAGAGGTAGAATATCCCTGGGTTCAATCCCCAGCACCACCATTACCACCATGACCACCACCACCACAACAAATTCACTAAGAATGTAGAGTGAAAATACTATGATCTAAGGTTACTTGAAGTATTTTATTTTTTTTGCGGTACCGGAATTGAAACCAGGGGAGTTCTACCTCTGAGCTACACCCCTGGCCCTATTTTTTATACTTTATTTTGAAACAGGGTCTCACGAAGTTGCAGAGGGCCTCACTAAGTAGCTGAGGCTGGCCGCAAACCCGGATCCTCCGGTCTCCGCCTCCCAAGTACTGGGATTACAAGCGTGCGCCACCACGCCCGGCTAATTTTTTTCTTATTATGACATTAATTTGATATCATTCAGGCTCTTTCATTCCTGTCGTGTTTACAACTGTGTATTGACCACCTAAGTGTCTGCATACTGCTGTGGAAAGTCATGGTGTTTTATTTCACCTTATTTTTGAACAGGATGCATTCTCATGATTACAAAACTGAAAATATAAAACAAAGTATAATCAGAGGAGTTTTTCTTCCATCCCAGTCCCTTCCCTTGCCATCTTTTGGGGAAAGTAATTTTATTAGTTTTTTATTTCTCCTTCTGGTATTTTTCTTCTAGCAAAATAAGCACATACAAACATTTGCTTCCACGCATATTCACATTTTCTTGAACAAAAATTAACATTTAAATTTTGGGTTTTTTTTGCGGTACTGGGGATGGAACCCAGGGGCATTCTACCTCCGAGCTACACCCCCAGCCCTATATTTTATTCTTTATTTTGAAACAGATCTCACTAAGTTACGGAGGGCCTCACTAAGTAGCTGAGGCTGGCTGCGAACCCAGATCCTCCGGTCTCAGCCTCCCAAGCACTGGGATTAGAAGCATGCGCCACCACGCCCAGCTCAAAAAAAATTAACATTCATAGTTAATGTTTGGACAGAATATCACTTTTCATCCTTTTACTTTCAACCTATACGTGTCTATATTTAAAGGATATCTCTCGTAGACAGCAAATAGGACTTCCTTTTCTCCTAGTCTGATAATCTCTGTCTTTGAGATATTTATACTATTTCCATTTAATGTGATTATCAATATGGCCAGGTTTAAATTTATCATTTTGAGCCGGGTGTGGTGTTGTATGCCTATAATCCTAGTACTTGGGAGGCTGAGACAGAAGGATTGCAGGTTCAAGGCCAGCCTCAGCAACTTAGTGAGGCTGTCACAACTTAGTGAGGCCCTGTTTCAAAATAAAAAAAAAAATAAAACTAGGCTGGCCGTAGCTCTAAGGTAGAATGCTCCTGGGTTCAATCCCCAGCACCACACACACACACACACACACACACACACACACACACACACACTGTCATCTTCAATTTGGATTGCGAATTTATTTTTCTTTCATGATTCCACTTTATTTCTACTATTGGCTTATCAGGTAGACCTCTTGATTTTACCAGTATGCACTTTTAATTTATCACCATCTACTTCATTTGATATTCTATTACTTCATATTCAATAGACGAGCTTAATTGCAATATAAATCAATTTTGACCTACCTGTCTGCTTTGTTATTTTTGTCATAGGTTTTATTTTCCTATATACACTATAAACATCACAATATGTTATCCTATTTTCTTTGACAGTGATCCTATTTATGATAAATTTAAAAAATGAGGTGAAGCATATGAAAAGATGTTCCATATCATTTGACATTAGGGAATTGCAAAGTCAAACAACAGTGAGATACCGCTACATACTTAGAGTGGGTAAAATCCAGAAAACTAACAACACCAATTGCTGGTAAGGATGAGGAACAACAGGAATTCTTGTTCATTGCTGGTGGAAATGTAAAATGGTACAGCTACTTTGGAAGACAGTTGTGTAGTTTCTTCCAAAGCTAAACACCGTCTTAACAAATGATCCAACAATCGCACTCTTAGGTATTACCCAACTGATTTGAACATTTAACTCTACACAAAAACCTACATGCAATTGTTTATAGCTGCTTTATTCATAATCTCCCAAATTGGAAGCAACCAACATGTGTCCTTAAATAAGTGAATGGATAAACAACCTGTGATCCAGTCATACAATGAAATGTGATTTAGTAACAAAAATAAATGAGCTATTAAGCCCCCAAAGGTATAGATGAATCTTAAGTGTATATTGCTAAATGAACGGAGCCAGTCAGTCAAGGCTACATACTATATAATTTTTCTTTCTTTTTTTTGTGGTACTGGGGATTGAGCCCAGGGGTATTCTACCTCTGAGCTACACCCCCAGCCCTATTTCTATTTATTTATTTGGAAACAGGGTCTCACTAGGTTGATGACAGTCTCATTACTTGCTGAGGCTGTCCTCGAACCCGCACTCCTTCTGTCTCAGCCTCCAAGTACTGGGATTACATGCATGTGCCACCATGCCTGACTTGCATAATTCCAATTACATGTCATTTTGGAAAAAGCAAAACTATAGCAACTGTAAAAGGATGAGTGGTTCATGAAGAAGGGTAGAAAGTTAAAGAACAGGGCAGTGAATTTTTTTTTTTAGTACTAGGGATTGAACTCAGGGGCATTTTACCTCCAACCTACACCCCCAGCCCTATTTTTTATTTTTATTTTGAAACAGGGTCTTGCTAGGTTGATGAGAGTCTCACTACTTGCTGAGGCTGTCCTCGAACCTGCGATCCTCCTGTCTCAGCCTCCCAAGTACTAGGAATACAAGCGTGTGCCACCACACCCGGCTAACAGTGAAATTTTAAGGCAGTGAAATTGTAATATACAATACTGTAATGGTGGATATAGATACTACGCATTTATTGAAACCCATAGGAATTTTCAGCATGAAGAGTGAACCTTAATTTATGCTTATTAAAAATTTTTCTAGGATTTCTTGGAGAAATGGCTAATTCCAGTGCCAGAGAGGAAATATACCAGATGACCCTGGAATGTGTAATAGTGCTAGAAATAAGGAAGTGCTTAACACACACAGGCATGCATGCATGCGCACGCATACACACACACACAGAGAGAGAGAGGAGTATGAAAAAGGGACACAGGCATCAACTGATAGAGCTCCCAGTGGCCAAAGATGGAACGACTTAGGCAGCAAAATAGATGAAGTACTAGCAGGTTATAATCCAAAGTGTAAAGCAAATAAATACCCATGAGTACATAGTGATAGAAGCGAAGAATGAATAAATAAATAGGGATAAACTGGGTGTGGTGGTGCATGTTTGTAATCCCAGTACTTGGGAGGCTGAGACAGGAGGATCACAGGTTCAAGGTTCAAGGTCAGCCTCAGCAAGTAGTGAGACTCTCATCAGTTTAGCAAGACGCTGTTTCAAAATAGAAATAAAATAGGGCTGGGGGTGTAGCTCAGAGGTAGAATGCCCCTGGGTTTCATCCCCAGTACCACAAATAAATAAATAGAGATAGCTTGGCGTGGTGGCGCACGCGTGTGATCCCAGTACTTGGGAGGCTGAGACTGGAGGATCCGGGTTCGCGGCCAGCCTCAGCTACTTAGTGAGGCCCTCCGCAACTTAGTGAGACCCTGTTTCAAAATAAAGAATAAAAAATAGGGCTGGGGGTGTAGCTCGGAGGTAGAATGCCCCTGGGTTCAATCCCCAATACTGCAAAAAAAAAAAAAATAGGGATAAAGCTCCTTCTCAGAATTCCAAATGATATATAATTCCCCACTTTTTTTTTTTGCAGTACTGGGGATTGAACCCAGGGGTGTTCTACCTCCGAGCTACACCCCAGTCCTATTTTTTATTCTTTATTTTGAAACAGGGTCTCACTAAGTTGCGGAGGGCCTCACTAAGTAGCTGAGGCTGGCCGCGAACCCGGATCCTCCAGTCTCAGCCTCCCAAGTACTGGGATCACACGCGTGCGCCACCACGCCAAGCTATCTCTATTTATTTATTTGTGGTACTGGGGATGAAACCCAGGGGCATTCTACCTCTGAGCTACACCCCCAGCCCTATTTTATTTCTATTTTGAAACAGCGTCTTGCTAAACTGATGAGAGTCTCACTACTTGCTGAGGCTGACCTTGAACCTTGAACCTGTGATCCTCCTGTCTCAGCCTCCCAAGTACTGGGATTACAAACATGCACCACCACACCCAGTTTATCCCTATTTATTTATTCATTCTTCGCTTCTATCACTATGTACTCATGGGTATTTATTTGCTTTACACTTTGGATTATAACCTGCTAGTACTTCATCTATTTTGCTGCCTAAGTCGTTCCATCTTTGGCCACTGGGAGCTCTATCAGTTGATGCCTGTGTCCCTTTTTCATACTCCTCTCTCTCTCTGTGTGTGTGTGTATGCGTGCGCATGCATGCATGCCTGTGTGTGTTAAGCACTTCCTTATTTCTAGCACTATTACACATTCCAGGGTCATCTGGTATATTTCCTCTCTGGCACTGGAATTAGCCATTTCTCCAAGAAATCCTAGAAAAATTTTTAATAAGCATAAATTAAGGTTCACTCTTCATGCTGAAAATTCCTATGGGTTTCAATAAATGCGTAGTATCTATATCCACCATTACAGTATTGTATATTACAATTTCACTGCCTTAAAATTTCACTGTTAGCCGGGTGTGGTGGCACACGCTTGTATTCCTAGTACTTGGGAGGCTGAGACAGGAGGATCGCAGGTTCGAGGACAGCCTCAGCAAGTAGTGAGACTCTCATCAACCTAGCAAGACCCTGTTTCAAAATAAAAATAAAAAATAGGGCTGGGGGTGTAGGTTGGAGGTAAAATGCCCCTGAGTTCAATCCCTAGTACTAAAAAAAAAAATTCACTGCCCTGTTCTTTAACTTTCTACCCTTCTTCATGAACCACTCATCCTTTTACAGTTGCTATAGTTTTGCTTTTTCCAAAATGACATGTAATTGGAATTATGCAAGTCAGGCATGGTGGCACATGCATGTAATCCCAGTACTTGGAGGCTGAGACAGAAGGAGTGCGGGTTCGAGGACAGCCTCAGCAAGTAATGAGACTGTCATCAACCTAGTGAGACCCTGTTTCCAAATAAATAAATAGAAATAGGGCTGGGGGTGTAGCTCAGAGGTAGAATACCCCTGGGCTCAATCCCCAGTACCACAAAAAAAAGAAAGAAAAATTATATAGTATGTAGCCTTGACTGACTGGCTCCGTTCATTTAGCAATATACACTTAAGATTCATCTATACCTTTGGGGGCTTAATAGCTCATTTATTTTTGTTACTAAATCACATTTCATTGTATGACTGGATCACAGGTTGTTTATCCATTCACTTATTTAAGGACACATGTTGGTTGCTTCCAATTTGGGAGATTATGAATAAAGCAGCTATAAACAATTGCATGTAGGTTTTTGTGTAGAGTTAAATGTTCAAATCAGTTGGGTAATACCTAAGAGTGCGATTGTTGGATCATTTGTTAAGACGGTGTTTAGCTTTGGAAGAAACTACACAACTGTCTTCCAAAGTAGCTGTACCATTTTACATTTCCACCAGCAATGAACAAGAATTCCTGTTGTTCCTCATCCTTACCAGCAATTGGTGTTGTTAGTTTTCTGGATTTTACCCACTCTAAGTATGTAGCGGTATCTCACTGTTGTTTGACTTTGCAATTCCCTAATGTCAAATGATATGGAACATCTTTTCATATGCTTCACCTCATTTTTTAAATTTATCATAAATAGGATCACTGTCAAAGAAAATAGGATAACATATTGTGATGTTTATAGTGTATATAGGAAAATAAAACCTATGACAAAAATAACAAAGCAGACAGGTAGGTCAAAATTGATTTATATTGCAATTAAGCTCGTCTATTGAATATGAAGTAATAGAATATCAAATGAAGTAGATGGTGATAAATTAAAAGTGCATACTGGTAAAATCAAGAGGTCTACCTGATAAGCCAATAGTAGAAATAAAGTGGAATCATGAAAGAAAAATAAATTCGCAATCCAAATTGAAGATGACAGTGTGTGTGTGTGTGTGTGTGTGTGTGTGTGTGTGTGTGTGTGGTGCTGGGGATTGAACCCAGGAGCATTCTACCTTAGAGCTACGGCCAGCCTAGTTTTATTTTTTTTTTTATTTTGAAACAGGGCCTCACTAAGTTGTGACAGCCTCACTAAGTTGCTGAGGCTGGCCTTGAACCTGCAATCCTTCTGTCTCAGCCTCCCAAGTACTAGGATTATAGGCATACAACACCACACCCGGCTCAAAATGATAAATTTAAACCTGGCCATATTGATAATCACATTAAATGGAAATAGTATAAATATCTCAAAGACAGAGATTATCAGACTAGGAGAAAAGGAAGTCCTATTTGCTGTCTACGAGAGATATCCTTTAAATATAGACACGTATAGGTTGAAAGTAAAAGGATGAAAAGTGATATTCTGTCCAAACATTAACTATGAATGTTAATTTTTTTTGAGCTGGGCGTGGTGGCGCATGCTTCTAATCCCAGTGCTTGGGAGGCTGAGACCGGAGGATCTGGGTTCGCAGCCAGCCTCAGCTACTTAGTGAGGCCCTCCGTAACTTAGTGAGATCTGTTTCAAAATAAAGAATAAAATATAGGGCTGGGGGTGTAGCTCGGAGGTAGAATGCCCCTGGGTTCCATCCCCAGTACCGCAAAAAAAACCCAAAATTTAAATGTTAATTTTTGTTCAAGAAAATGTGAATATGCGTGGAAGCAAATGTTTGTATGTGCTTATTTTGCTAGAAGAAAAATACCAGAAGGAGAAATAAAAAACTAATAAAATTACTTTCCCCAAAAGATGGCAAGGGAAGGGACTGGGATGGAAGAAAAACTCCTCTGATTATACTTTGTTTTATATTTTCAGTTTTGTAATCATGAGAATGCATCCTGTTCAAAAATAAGGTGAAATAAAACACCATGACTTTCCACAGCAGTATGCAGACACTTAGGTGGTCAATACACAGTTGTAAACACGACAGGAATGAAAGAGCCTGAATGATATCAAATTAATGTCATAATAAGAAAAAAATTAGCCGGGCGTGGTGGCGCACGCTTGTAATCCCAGTACTTGGGAGGCGGAGACCGGAGGATCCGGGTTTGCGGCCAGCCTCAGCTACTTAGTGAGGCCCTCTGCAACTTCGTGAGACCCTGTTTCAAAATAAAGTATAAAAAATAGGGCCAGGGGTGTAGCTCAGAGGTAGAACTCCCCTGGTTTCAATTCCGGTACCGCAAAAAAAATAAAATACTTCAAGTAACCTTAGATCATAGTATTTTCACTCTACATTCTTAGTGAATTTGTTGTGGTGGTGGTGGTCATGGTGGTAATGGTGGTGCTGGGGATTGAACCCAGGGATATTCTACCTCTGAGCTACACCCCCAGCCATATTTTATTCTTGTATTTTTGTGTGTGTGTGGTACTGGGGATTGAACCCAGAGGCATTCTACCTTCAAGCTGCACCCCCAACCCGATTTTATTTCTTATTTGGAAACAGAGTCTCGCTAGGTTGATGAGAGTCTCACTACTTGCTGAGGCTGTCCTCGAACCTGCGATCCTCCTGTCTCAGCCTCCCAAATCCTGGGATTACAAGCATGCGCCACACCGGCTATTCTTGTATTTTGAACCAGGGTCTTACTAAGTTGCTGAGGCTGGCCTTGAACATATGATCCTCCTGTCTCAGCCTCCTAAGTACTGCAATTATAGGCATGCACCACCACACTAGGCTAATGGAATTTTTTTTTTCCGGTACTGGGGATTGAACCCAGGGGCATTCTACCTCCGAGCTACATCCCTAGCACTATTTTTTTATTCTTTATTTTGAAACAGGGTCTCACTAAGTTGCAGAGGGCCTCACTAAGTAGCTGAGGCTGGTGGTGAACCCGGATCCTCCAGTCTCAGCCTCCCAAGTACTGGGCTAATGGAATATTTTTTTATTCATTTATTCATTCATTTATTTATTTATTTGTTTGTTTGTTTGTTTGGTACTGGGGATTGAACCCAAGGGCATTCTACCTCTGAGCCACACCCCCCAGTCCTACTTTCTTTTGTTTTTGTTTGTTTGTTCGTTTGTTTGTTTTTTGTGGTAATGTGGATTGAACCAGGGGCATTCTACCTCAGAGCTATACCCCAAGCCCTAATTTTTATTTTTATTTTGAAACAGGGTCTTGCTAGGTTGATGAGAGTCTCACTACTTGCAAAGGCTGTCCTCAACCCTGCGATCCTCCTGTCTCAGGCTCCTAAGTACTGGGATTACAGGAGTGTGCCACCGTGCCCAGCTTATCCACCCCACCCCTACCCCTGCCTTAATTTTAAGGATATATAATACTGAAAAAAAATCTTAAACTTTATTCAAGTCTTACTGTAAATAGTACTATTGGGATTAGTACTTTGAACTATTGTACATACGTTATGTGATAAAGCAAATAGGTAATTGTCTTAATCCTATTAGGAACTATTATTTTTAGTGTAAGAAAAAGTGATACAAGCATAAAATCAGTAAGGTTAAGTAAACAATTGTAAGGTTAAATTTGAATCAGAAATATCATTATAAACCTTTTGTCTTAAAAAAATACTTACTTGCCAGGCGTGGTGGCGCACGCTTGTAATTCCAGTACTTGGGAGGCGGAGACCGGAGGATCCGGGTTCGCGGCCAGCTTCAGCTACTTAATGAGGCCCTCTGCAACTTCGTGAGACCCCGTTTCAAAATAAAGTATAAAAAAAAAATAGGGCTGGGGGTGTAGCTCGGAGGTAGAATGCCCCTGGGTTCAATCCCCGGTACCGCAAAAAAAAAAAAAAATACTTACTTCATAGCCATGTCCATTGAAACAGCAACCCAGTAGTGATGGTCACTGCTAGTCTCTCATCTGTGGTCTATAAATACCACCCCCACTAAGAGGATCCTTTTTATAAGACTGCTGATTGCTGGTATGTAGCAGGAATGAGCCTGAGACATCTCATTTTGCCTGGGATATCTTCAGGTTACCGAAAACAAGTAAGCAAGCAAGACACATGAGCCATAATGAGTACATTTGAAAAAAAAAAAAAAACAGCAATACACACACACACAAAGAACCCACTGAACTATACACTTAAAAATGGTTAAAGCTGGGCGTGGTGATGCACACCTATAATCCCAGTACTTAGGAGGCTGAGATAGGAGGATTGCAGGTTCCAAGCCAGCCTCAGCAATATAGCAAGTCCCTCAGCAACTTAGTGAGACCCTGTTTCAAAATAAAAAATAAAATATGGCTAGGGGTGTAGCTCAGAGGTAGAAGTCCCCTGGGTTCAATCCCCAGTACCACAAAAATAAAAAACTAAGGTAATTAATTTACAGTGATGTCATTAGGGTGGGCTATAATCCAACATGACATATCCTCTTAAGAAAAGCAGCCAGGTGTAGAATAAAAGACACGGAATTTATGCAGGCAAAAAGGATAAAAATAAGCCAGATGTGCCGGGCGTGGTGGTGCACACTTGTAATCCCAATACTTGGGAGGCGGAGACTGGAGGATCCGGGCTCACAGCCAGCCTCAGCTTCTTAGTGAGGCCCTCTGTAACTTCATGAGACCCGGTTTCAAAATAAAGTATAAAAAATAGGGCTGGGGGTGTAGCTCGGAGGTAGAATGCCCCTGGGTTCCATCCCTGGTACCGCAAAAAAAATAATATAATAATAATAAGCTAGATGTGGTGGCACACACCTGTAATCCCAGTACTTGGGAGGCTGAGACAGGAGGATCCCAGGTTTGAGGCCAGCTTCAGCAACTTAGAAAGACCCTCAGCAACTTAACAAGAACTTGTTTCAAAATTAAACAAAAAACATGGCTGGGGATGTAGCTCGAGGTAGAATGTCCCTGGGTTCAATTCAGAAAGAAAGAAAGACAATATGGACACAGAGAGACAGGGAGAAATACCAGATATACACATACAAAGAGGCAACTAGGTGCACTCACAAGAAGGTGGGCCTGCAAACCAAGGAGATGGACCTTAGAAGAAACCAAACTTAGGTGTGGTGGTACATGCCTGTAATCCTGCTACTTGGGAGGCTGACACAGGAGGATCTCAAGTTCGAGGCCACCCTTGGCAGCTTAGCAAGACCCTATCTCAAAATAAATTTTATATAAAAGGGCTGGAGATGCCGCTCTGTGGTAAAACATTTGCATAGGATATCGAAGGAGGAGGAGGAGGCAGAGGAGGAAGAAGAGGAAGAAAAAGGAAGCCAAACCTATTGACACCTTGGTCCCTTGACCTAGGATTCCCAACTTCCAGAACCATGAGACAATACCTCTCTGTCATGCAAGCCACCCAGTCTGTGGCGTTTTGTTGTGGCAGTCCTAGCAAATAAATACAGTGCATTTTACCACAATTTAAAATCAACCAACAAACACAAAATTCCCTACATGGACTCTTAAGAAAAGAGAAAGCCCCAAACGAGCAAACACATGGGCTGTGTGGAAATTGACAGGAAGCGTGGGGCATGTTGACGGTTACCAGCATATCCAGGTGGGGCCTGATCTCAGTTGGGCCTCAGCGCTGGTGGCCAGCCCTCTTGCCCATCCTTGTTCGGGGCTCCCTCCCTGTACAAGGCTGTTCCGGCCTTCCCATGGCTCCTATGTGCTCTGTAGACTCCTGGGCTCCCTTTCAGCAGGTGACTGGTGGAGAAAATGGGGACCAACCAATTTGAATTCTCCCTACCTTCTGAGCCCTCTATACTCATTCCCACACCCTCTCCCAACTTTCCTTCTTCTTCTCTAGAGTCTCCCCACACACACACTCCCCGTACCTGTTTTGCAGTGCTGGGGATGGAACCCAGGGCCTCACACATGCGAGGCAAGCACCTGATGACTGAGCCACACCCCAGCCACTTCTAGCTTTCCCCAAACGTGATGGTACCTCACGGCCTTCACTTCCACTTCCTGTGGCTTCTGAACCTCCTTAGGATGCTTCCTCTAGTAAGTTCCCCTTCTTTTTTGCCATTGCTTCAACCTGTCTCTTTCTACTGGCTCCTTTCCAGAAGCTTATAAAAAGCTTCAAATCGGCCTCAGGCCTAATTCATTCTACGTTGGCCCTGAGCTTTCTCTAGCCGCAACCTCTCCATCATTTCCTTCTTATCCACCATTCCTAAAGGAATCATCTACTCTAGTTACTCTCCTCTCTACTTCTCCCTCCCTTTGCTACCCCTGCAATTCAGGCTTCTGCTCTCATCGATCTACAGAAACTGTCTAGCAAATGTCTTTCAAACCCTTTTCAAGCCGGACATGGCGGCACACACTTGTAATTCTAGTACTTGGGAGGCCAAGACAGGAAGATCACAGTTTCAAGGCCAGTCTCAGAAACTTAATGAGAAAAATAAAATAGGGCTGGGGGTGCAGCTCAGAGGTAGAATGCCCCTGGGTTCAATTTCTATTACCACAAAAATAAAATCTTTTTCAATCTATTCATTATTGGGCCTTTTCTACCTGTATGCATGGACAACTGGAATCTCAGGCTCAACCTAAACACATTGTTCTTTTTCTCAAATGAACTTCTCTTCCTAAGGTCTTTATTTTCATTAATAGAGTTACTATCAGCTGGGCATGGTGGAGCACACCTATAATCCCAGTACTTGGGGGAGGTGAGATAGGAGGATCCCAGGTTCTAGGCTAGCCTCAGCTACTTAGCAAGACCCTCAGCAACTTAGTGAGACCCTGTCTCAAAATAAAAATAAAAATAAAAATAAAGGCTGGGGGTGTAGCTCAGAGGTAGAACACCCAGTACCAAAAAAAAAAAAAAAAAAATCAATCCCCAGTACAAAAAAAAAAAAGATAGAGCTACTGTCACCCAGCTCCACACTTCAGTATTATCTTTGGCTTTGGGGGTTGTTTTTGTTTAGCAATTTTATTGTTTCCATTAGGTAATACACCCAAATGGTTCAGGATCCAAAAAATTCAAATTATAGACACCAAAAAGGCTCTTTCCCACTGATGACCTCCAGCCACCATTTCCCCTCTCAACAGGCCACTAATGTCATCAATTTTGTGTATATGCCTCTAGGAATATGCAGTCATGCGTCCCTTAGTGACAGAAATGTCTTCTGAGAAATGCATCCTTGGGGCCGGGCGTGGTGGCACGCGCTTGTAATCCTAGTACTTGGGAGGCTGAGACCAGAGGATCTGAGTTTGCGGCCAGCCTCAGCTACTTAGTGAGGCTTCTCTGCAACTTAGTGAGACCCTGTTTTAAAATGAATAAAAAATAGGGCTGGGGATGTAGCTCCGAGGTAGAATGCCCCTGGGTTCAATCCCCAGTACCGCAAAAAAGGAAAAAAAAAAAAGAAATCACCTAAGGATGCATTTTTTTTTTTTTTTGGCGGTACCAGGGAGTGAACCCAGGGGCATTCTACCTCCAGGCTACACTCCAGACCTATTTTTTTATTCTTTTATTTGGAAACAGGGTCTCACTAAGTTGCGGATGGCCTCACTAAGTAGCTGAGGTTGGCCGCGAACCCGGATCCTCCGGTCTCTGCCTCCCAAGTACTAGGATTACAAGTGTGTGCCACCATGCCTGGCTCCTTAGGTGATTTCATGGTGTGCAAACATCATAGAGTGTACTTAACACAAATTAAGATGCTACGACATCACTAGGTGACATAATTTTATGGGGTCACTGGTGTAGATGTGGTTTGTCATTGACTGAAACATGATTCAGAGCATGCCTGTGTACATTTTTGCATATGTAAGAATATGTTTATTTACATATTTCCCTTTTAAAAATACAAGTAATAGCATGCCATATATACAGTTCTTCCCCTTGTGTTTTTCAGATATGTATCTTAGACATGATTTCACTGAATGATTTCTCATCCTTTGCAAATGCTGTGTAGTGTAGCTCCAATTTCTCTACTTCCTTTTCTCCAACATCCAATTGACTGTCAAATTTTATTAGTTGTGTAATATTTTTCCTACAGCGTCTCCATTCCCAGTGCTGATTAAACTTCACCTGTCTGCCTGGGTTGCTAGAATAACCTCCTGTTGCCCTTCCTTTGCTTTCTGCTATCCTGTTTGATTCATCTGAAGTACCATGGTCACTATGTCATTTCCCAGCTTCACCATCATCACTATTTTCTCATTGCTGGCGGAATCTGGCTCTATATTCCCTTTCTTCCTACTATCCCTTTACTCTTTCGTGCCTCTAACACTTAAATCACACTCAAGTTTGATGATCCTAGAACAGACCCTGTGAGTTCTCTCTTGAGTCATCCACAATGTTACTCTTCCTAGAGGTGAACTACCACTGAGTCCAAAGCCTCCTCCTCCTCCTTCCTTGGTTCAGCTCCAATTACTAACTTTTTTTTTTTTTTGGTACTGGGGATTGAACCCAAAGGCATTCTACCTCCAAGCTACACCCACAGCTGTTTTATTTTTAAAATTTAATTAATGTGTATGTGTGTGTGTGTGTGTGTGTGTGTGTGTGTGTGTGTGTGT
>PVJS01038193.1:0-19533 GCA_004027185.1 Glis glis
CAAAATAAAGTATAAAAAATAGGGCCAGGGGTGTAGCGCGGAGGTAGAACGCCCCTGCGTTCAATCCCCCGTACCGCAAAAAAAAAAAAAAAAAACAAAAGTAAAAATATAGCTATGATTTTTCTCTTCAAGGTGCAGAAAAGTCTTTTTGCTGAGCTCTTCCATTGATGTTACTTTACCAATGTAAGAAATTGAACAGGCTCATTGTTTCTCTGGATTATTTTTTGTTTGTTTAATTTAAGTTAAATTATATTCTCTATACTATACGACATTGAAATCTTGGTACTATTATGAAATCGAACACATCAAAACCGTTAACACTCAAAAGCTTGGAGCTTTCTTTTTCTATTTGTTTTCATTGTTAACTCTCTGTGCAATAGAGAAAATCCATTATATTCTCCTACATTCATATCTGTTTGTAGAACAGAAAAAGTTTCATGCCAGGGAAGAATTTGTCACAATGAATGGTTGTATTCGTAGCCTGAAAGAACTTGCAATTCTTCTGTATGTCAGTACCTATATGGGGATAGTAGTTATAGTTTTCTTCAACTTACCTTCTAGCCTTGAAATTAAGAGTTTTAGTAATTAAAAGAGGGCTAGCTGTGAGGACAGAGATGAAGGTACATTAGACAAGAGTGGCTTCATATTTTAAGTAGGGTGATAATGATCTTAACAGAGCCCTGGTATTGTTAATTGTGGAAAATTTGAACTTTATCAGATGAGCTTTTTCTTTTTTATGACTGCAATCTAATATGCAAATTAGTTATCCATAGTTTTTAAGGGGGCCTTTACCAAAAATGAATATTGACTCAAGATATTGTTAAACAAGAAAACAGTTTCAATTGACAAGTGAAAGAGAAGAGCGGTCTTTCATGTACCTTAGAGATATTTATGTGTGTTGAATCAATCAAAAGAAATCAGTGGGAACTTAATCCTAGCTCGGGCTATATCTAGGCTACCTCGGTATTCTTAACTGTGCATGTTAAAAAATTACATTTCATTAAAATTATATAGAACTTTTTATATATTCGAAAAAGACTTGGTGTATGGATTAAATCAAACATTTAAACTTATTCAGAACCGCCTTTCAATCACAACTGTGAAATTACTCATAACCAGATGGCACGCTCAGTACATGTTGAAGACACCCCCGTGAATAGTCCAAAGCGTTTGATTTGTTTTTTCCTGGATTTCATGTCAGAATTTTTTTTTAGTATGAATTTTCCCTCTTTACATTTACTTTTATTCTAAATTCTAATTAGTTGAATAATAGTGTCTTTCCCCTTAAACTCTAAAATGATTAAGTACCTCCAGCCCCTACTGAACAAAACTAAAAGCCCGAGATGGTCTCCATAAGCTACTGGATTCCAACACCGTAGGATTGTTGTCTGTAGCTTAGGTTCCAATATAAAAAAATCATAAAATGTCATTGTTATTTTAAAAATCAGAACACTTTAATTTGCCAGTGTGTTCTGTTAATGTCTCGGTCACCTTCCTAATGCCCATTTCTACTTTTAAGTTTCTTCTTTTTGCTGAAGAAAGTGTGCAGATAGTAGATTTGAGCCTGTCTGAATCAGAAATGTGTTATTTTTGCCCACACTTTAAAATGACAATCAGTTCATAGTTATTTTCCTGTATAATTATGAAAATACCCTATTAACTTCTGCTATTGATATTTCTTGATGTTGATATAATATGTTTACTGTCAATCTGATAGTCATTTTCCTATTGATAATGCCTGTTCTTTTTGGAAGCTTTTAGGGCTTTCATTTTATTATTATTTGCTTTATTAACAATGTATCCAGATAAAGATTTTTAAGAATTTATCCTTCCTGGCTTTCAGTAGGATTTTCAACCTGAAGTCTCATGTCTTAGTTTTATTTAATTCTCTATAAATATCTTCTTGAGTATTTTTTCACCATTTTCTTGTGGTATTTTTAGATGTGTGTTGGGACTTTCTTAAATTTCTTCTGTTTATCTCTTTATCTCCTTGTGATATGCCTGCAGAGATTTTCTCAATTCATCTTAGACTTTAGTGACTTGCTCTTCGGTTGTGTTCTATATCATTTATTAAGTGCTTAAGTTTCAGTGATTAAAATGGTTGTTGATAGGATCCTGATCTTGATTCATGACTTTAGCTTTTATCTTTAGAAAGCATAATTCCACCTTTACATCTATTAAACATACTTATTTTAAACTTTCAGCCCATCACAAATGATTTTTATTTTACTTTAATAGGCAAGTTTTTTTTTTTTTGGTACTGGGGATTGAATCCAGGTGCATTTGCCTCTGAGCTACACCCCCAGCCCTTTTTTTTAAAAAAACAACTTGAAACCAGGTCTCGCTAAGTTGCTAAATTAGCATGACCCTCAGGTCATGCTACATTCCTGAAACTGGCTTTGAACCTGTGGTCCTCCTGTCTCTGCCTTCCAAGTACTGAGATTACAGGTGTGAGCCACCACACCTGGCTTTGCAAGCCTTTTCTTTTGCCGGAAATAAACTTTGCCTATTTGACAAAAAAAATACATTAAAAAAATGGGTTGTTCCAGATCTTTGGTCAAATTTTTGTTGAAAGGAACGAAGCTTTCTAACTTTCCCATACATTTTCCTTGTGGGAAGCAAGAGGGTGAGATAACTTGTTATAGCTGCTGCTTTTGCTGATGTTGACCTAAAACTCAGGCATACCTTTACCAGAAATTAAAAAACAAATAGTGTAATAAAAGAAATATATAATGAGTCAGAGTTTCTGTAAGAAATCCCTCTCTCCCCAAGTGGCTCCAGCTATTTAATTTTGATATTCTAGGACAGAGATGTGCTCATGAACACACTGCATGTCACTGAATTGTCACCACCCCTGACTTCGGCCTTGGATTGGAAAGAAGAATGAGTTAGGACGCTACCCCAATTTGAAGTCACCTCTTGATTGCGGGTGGGTGGGAAAGTCCAGAGATGTATCACCTTGAGGGCCACTGGCTTCTCTCACGCACTCTGGGAACTAGGGCAAGCTGGTGTGATCTGCAGAGAGCTACTTTCTCGCACGTGCACCAGGACAGTTGCTCCTTGGGACGCTGGTCATACGAGCAAACTAGGCCAGCTGGTGCTGATGATATCACTGCTTCTGCAGCCTGACGTAGAAAACCTCTCTCTGAGTGGGGACAGGTGTGGAACCAAGGACACTGCAAAGAATGAGTGTCACTTATTCAGCCGGCCACCACTGGACAAAACACTGTGAGGGACAGAGGTGCTGTCAGCCTGTCACCACTGAACTCTTTTTGGAGCAGTCACCGATCTTTTGTAAACTTTCCCCATGAAATCATGTGTCTTGCATACCATCTCTAGGCACTTTCTTTGCTCTGTCCACAACCTACCCCACTGCCCTTGCAAAACCGGGCTGTGGGCCAGACAGAAGTGTATATGTGGGTCCATTTTTAGCTTAGTATCTGAAGCAAAACATCTCTCACATAGGGCTAACCTAGTGGGAAGTATCCCAATAGTGCTAAAATATTGCTTACTAATAGAGAAAAATGAAAACTGAATTACTTTTGGTTTCCTTGTGTCTGAAAAGCTTTTCCTCATTCGTTTATTTTTAAAACTTTTATTATAACAGAGTCAAAACTAGTTATGTGTCAGTGAGCAGAACCATCTTGGATATCAGTAAGTACCTAGATCTTGCTTTGTGCAGTTTGTGGGTTTGGGTTCTGTAATCTACATGGGAGAGCTGATAGCCCTGGGCTCCGTGTCCTGTAGGAGTTCCTACTACTTCCCCAGCCACAACTGCGGATATGTGGACAGAAACATCTTTGGACAAGTAGCTCCTAGCTTTGACAGAGGAGCCTGGTTTTGAGCCACCTGGTGTGTGTGGAATAGGTCTGATCACAGTCCCATCAGACCACTGAGGCCCTAGTCTCAGTATCCCATGGCCAGACCCAAAGTGCTTTGAGCCATGAGACTCAAGTCTCTACATACCACTTAGTTCCTTTCTAGTTTTAATCATGGAGATTTTTCTTGTCTTCAAATACAAATAGGTTTATGCATCCATATTCATATCCATTGTATTTAACCTATCATTTTCAAGTTCTAGTTGCTGGAAGGGAGAGATCCTTAACATGTTCTCAATATGCTATCTTGATACACTCTCTTAATGTTGGTGAAATGCCTTCCATTTTTTTTTTTTACAGTGTAGGTTATTAGGATTTGAAAAGGGCGTTGCTATAGGATCAGCTTCGTAGGAGGCATGAAATTTAGCATCCAGATGATAAGGAAAGTCATTTTTCTCTGTAGATTGTCCTGGACCATCTGTTCTTCTAGTGCTGATGTTTTCCTCAGTCATAATTGCTGACTTCAGGTTGACGATCACCTGGCTGTTTCCACATTTGTTGCAAGGAATTGCAGTGGCGCTAATTCCTACACCGCATGTGTACCTCACAAAATATTCAATGGAAAAAGGTACGCACTAGGACAGGGTATTTATATTTTTTCATTAGAGGGAACTGTCTAATTCATGGGGAGTGGGACCCATCTACATTTTACCCATTATGTAAAGAGTTTCATGTGGCAACATGAGTTAATTGGCACTATATTTCTGGTATCTTCCAACCGTGTTTAAGGGCCCTTTATAGATTGGATCCCTAGTAGCTGCCCTGTGACCTATCTTTTAAATCTGGCTGTACTTTCTTCTTCTGGTTTTAAGTCATCTTGCTATGAAGTCTACAGTTTAATGAAAGGAAAATATCATCGGTAACTTTGGCCAAAATGGATGTGAAGAGTCTTTGAACTGCTGGACTGTCCTTGTAGTTTTTTTTTTTTTTTCTGGGTAGCAGTTGGTGTAATGCAATCTTTTCATTCTATTAATAATATGTTATGCATGGTCACATCCCTGGTTAATTAGACTTACGGTTTTCAATTAACAGCATTTTTTGATGATACATTATTATCCTTATTAGTGAGGTCGTAGACTATATTATAACAGAGACTGAAGTCTCTATTGTCAGCATAATCTTGAAAGGACCATTTAACTTTATGAAATGTATCTGGCAAAGGAACTTCATACTTTGTCTGATGTATAATTTGACCCCCATAAAGAACCAAAATGCTTCTCTTCTCCCTCCCCTTCTGAGAATAAAATGTCCAGTATTTCAGATTGTATGAATATTCCTCTCAGTGAAAATGAAGAACACTGTCAGAAAATGAAATCTGAATTTTTAAAAATTGAGTAGATGAGCAGCCAGATTGTCTTATTCAACGATTTATCATGTCTTTGGATGAAATTCATAGTTCTATGTGAAACTGATGAACTCTATTAGATTTTAATTAGTGTTCCAGAATCAATACTCTTATGTGATTTGGGCAATTCCATTCACTCATCTGAATGGGGTGGAGTTGAGGTGGATGTATTATTTTAGGTGACGTTAAAAAGTATTTGGAAGCCAGTCGTGGTGGCGCATACTTGTAATCCCAGTACTTGGGAGGCTGAGATTGGAGGATCGCAGGTTCGCGGCCAGCCTCAGCTACTTAGTGAGGCCCTCCACAACTTAGTGAGACCCTGTTTCAAGATAAAGAATAAAAACTAGGGCTGGGGGTGTAGCTCGGAGGTAGAATGCCCCTGGGTTCAATCCCCAGTACTGCAAAATAAATAAATAAATAAAAACTGTTTGGTTTAAATTGTTGTAGTTCATTTTTTCTCTACTTTTTAAATACAAAAATGTTAAAACCTGTAGATACCACAGGGGCTCTGTGATAAATCTTTATCTGCTGTGCTACAGCTATTGAATAACTGATTTTACTTTTATCTTTCCAACTTGGGAAAACTCTTGAGCAATCTGATGCTGTCAGATTTGCCAGTGGTTTCTGGCTTCTGTACGCGGTGGGGAGGTGGGTTCAGGCGTGGGTACTTCTCTGTGGCGCCACTTGCTCCACCCCTATTTTAAACACCGTGGTCAAGTTCATAGTGAATGATCCCCCAAATATAATGCCCATTCGGACTTCCATCATAATGAATTCATTTTGCCTGTGTTTGAACTTTATATAACATGAATCATTTACTTACATTTGTTTCTGGCTTTTTTGTACCAGTGTTATTTTTGTAGGGTTCATCTTATTGTGTAGGTTAGCAGTTGGAATAGTAGCAGTAGTATCTTGTTCTTTTTCATTGTTGTATAGTTGTCTTTTCTGGTACAGGTCCTCACAGTAACTTTCAGGCTATAGTTACCTTGTAGGCTATTTGGTCTCTGTTGCAACTATTGAGATCTATCACTGTAGTACTAAAGCAGCCACAGACAGTACTCAGTGTCACTGGCCTTGATCCACAGCCTATAATTTACTGACCCTTGATGAATAGTACTATAGGTGATTTGTCCTTTCTTTCATTAATTGATATTTGGACTGCTTTTGGTTTTGGGAAATTATGCCTAAATCTTCAGTGAAAGTTCTTTTTTTTCCCCTTTGGTACTGAGGTTTGAACCCTGTGGCATTCTACCTCTGAGTTATACCCTCAGCCCAATTTTACTTTTTTTTTTTTTTTGCGGTACTGGGGATTGAACCCAGGGGCGTTCTACCTCCGAGCTACACCCCCGGCCCTATTTTTTATCCTTTATTTTGAAACCAGGTCTCATGAAGTTGCAGAGGGCCTCACTAAGTAGCTGAGGCTGGCGGTGAACCCAGATCCTCTGGTCTCCGCCTCCCAAGTACTGGGATTACAAGTGTGCACCACCACGCCCGGCTCCAATTTTACTTTTTATTTTGAAACACGGTCTTGATAAGTTGCGGAGGGCTTCACTAAGTTGCTGAGGCTAGCTTCAAAGCTGTAGTCCTCCTGTCTCAGCCTCCCAAGTACTAGGATTACAGACGTGTATCACCACGCCTGGTGAAAATTCTTACACATATTTTTTTGGGTGCATATTTGTATGCTTCTACATTGTGTTTACACCTGAGGGGAGAATTAATTGCTGGGTTATGAAGATGTATATGATCAGCTTTGGTAGATACTGACAAAATGTTTTCTGAAGCGGTTGTACTAACTTACACTCCTCCCAACAGTGCTCCAAAGGACCTAAATTTGTACTAATATTGCCACTAAAAGTCACCCCTTCCCTCAAAAATTCCTAAACTTTGGCCATTCTAGTGATTATTTAGCAGTGTCATTTATAAACCACTTTGTAATATATTATCTCGTGTAGTCCTCACAATAATGTAGGTGGCATTATTCCCTCTCTTTAGCAGTTGAGGAAATTTATACTCAGATATGATTTGGAGCAAAGCCCTTAACTATTATGTATAAGTGACCGAGTAAAGGCTGAAACCCTGCTTTGTATCACTTGCTGTCCCCCTCCTGATCTTATCCCTAATAATTACCAGGTTAGAAAACAAAGCCACAAATATAATGAAAACAGTCCTTATTCTTAAGGAGCTCCAAGCTGAGTGCATTATATCACATTTTTTTTTCTAGGAAAAATGTTATTTTTCAAAACACCAAACCTAAAATATCCTCGGGCTTTAGCAAAATCTCAGATATAAGCAGAAGAGGAAAATATACAAATCAAGTTTTTAAAATCTGGGGAAGGCAGAACCAGGGTTTGCCCTATTTATATCTTTATAGAATAATGATTCCTAGGTTGTTTTGAGGGGAAATGGGACGAATAATGCACATTTTATGTGAGAATTCTCTTCTGCATGTTGTTTGGTAGGTTAGGGAAACCTGTGCTCCCCTGAATTTTTAAGTCCTTATGTGTCTTGTTGGTTTGTTTACCTTGGGGAAAAATTTGTATTTAGTTTAGAAATAGAGTCTCCTTGCTTTCCTTAGGTGAGGTGCATCCCGGAAAAGTATAGACACGATTGGAAACAGACTTGGCTTTTGAACACCACAGACATGCTCACGTGTATTGCTACACGATGACAGGAGCTTGTCTGCCTCTCCCCGGGAAGATGCTGTCTCCCCAGGTGTGTTTGGAAATGTGTGGACATGTTTTCAGTCGTCACAGTGACCCAGATGGGGTTACTGCTGACACTTAGTTCCCCAGGGTCCTTGAAGGGGAGCCTGCATGGATATTAAGGAGTTTGGTATTTTGCTCTGTCAGCAGTGATGAGTAATTGAAGGCTGGGTTTATTGTTGGGAAAAGATTAATCTGGTGGTAACATAGGGACTTTCAGAGGCAAGGCACAAAGTAGAAAGTGTTTATAATAACACCAGCAGAAATGAAGAGTTGTTTAGAGTTTGGCAATGGAGAGGGACGGTTGGCTATATTTTCTTAAATCCATCTTGCATCATGCTATGGTTTGAATGTCTCCACCAAAAATCACGTTGAAATTTAATTGCCATTGTGACAATGTTGAGAGGTGGGGCTTTTGAGACGGAAACAGGTCACAGGGCACTGTCCTCATGAATGGATCGAGGCTGTTACCTTGGGAGTGGGTTAGTCAGAAGAGGAATTTGGCTTTCTTTTTCTCGTTCTCTCATTGTGGGATGCCTTCCACCTGTTAGGACATGGCAAGAAGGCCCCCACCAGATATGGCCCCCCAGTCTCGGACTGGCTGCCTGCCAAAACTATGAGCCAAATGAATTTTTGTTCATGATATGTTACCAGGTCTGAGGAACTCTATTATACAACAGAAAACAGACTGAGACAACATTTGCAAGGGAAAAGAAAAAGGCATGTGTCCATATTCTGGGGTACGAAAGAGGGGAGGATTGAAATGCTGAGACCAGGCACAGCACAGATGAAAGAGGTCTTCCTCCAGCCTCACTAGTCAAATGCTCATTAAGCTCTTGCTTTGGCAAGAATGGAAACATTCTATTCTTTAATCAGTGCCTAAAACTGATGCAGATATTATTCAAACAACTCCTTTCCCCCCAGTCCCAAATAGATCAAACATTGGTTGCCAGTGAAAGAGGAAAATATGTTAGAAGACAAAAGGATGATTCACAACATCTTGGGAACTAATTTGGAGTTCAGATATTTTAGGCACAAAAACACTTGTTTACAAAATACGTCTGACTTCTCTGAGTTCTGACAGTTCAGTGAACAGCACATGAGATGGAATAATTTGGAAGCCTCATTTCTTAGGGATTTAGATGGATTAGTAAATAATTCAGCTCAGTTTTACGAGCAAGTCCAGTGATATTTTCTAGATGGTATGTTTTCTAGGTAGTAATGACCTTCAGAATAGGGAACATGTCTTAGCCATTTTGTGTTCCCTCGAGCTTATCATTGTGTCTTACTCATAGTAGGTATTTGATAAATATTTATTGATTGAATTGGTGAGGCGTGGTTAATCTATCAAGAAGCAATAGTCTTAGTTGTGGGATACGTTCTATGTTACTTACAGACTGATGTGTTTCTGATTCAGTCACACAACTATCTCTTAATTACATAAATGATCTCTTATTTTAATCTGGATTTTTTGTTTTAACAGGTGTGCTTCAGCAGGGCACAGCTTTTAGCGATTTAAATTACTACCATATTCAGTATTTGTGGCAAAGGAATCCTCAACATTCCGATGAAGGGTAGAGCTGACAGCATTTGGGTCTTGAAATCCTTCTTGGAGGTACAATGTGCGCAAATGCCTTGCTTGGATTCCAAAAGAGCGTGGGTGGAACTGGGACTTTAGCCACATGCAACAGATACCCTCTGTTTGCATCTTGGTTGATTTGTAGCCACGGCGCTCTCCATCAGCTCAGTGTGAATGTACATAGGTCTATCTGTGTGTACGGTAAGATGTGTGTGTGTTTAGCACTATCTGTAAAATGGCACAGGTGGTCAATATGGCTGAACAACAATTTTGGGAATTCCTCAGTTCCATCATTGTTACTGGCTTACAGTATTATCGCCAGTTCCTATGTTTTCAGCGTCCACAGTAAGAGATTCTGAACACAAACTGAGCTTCAGTGAACTACAAAAGCATCCATTTTCCTTGTGGTTCGAGATTAAGGTCTCTAACAGGTGGGGCCTGTGACAGAGACAACCAGGACGTTGTTGTGGTGGGGCAGACACCCAGGGCCTACTGTGGAGTGTTATCAGAGGCCAAGGCATGGGATGTCGCTTCTGAAGGATGTGGCTTTACTGTGGAAGTTTTCACGTCAACAGAGTTACTAAAGGGCAGAGTTCTGATTCTACGTTGTTTGGGCCTGCATCATTTTAGAATTGATTATTTAGTTCTTGAGAAATGTGTGTCGAAAAGTATGGACTTTAGAGTTAAGTCTCGGCTTAACCAATGAGGAGGCTCAGATACTGGGCAGGTTAAATAACCTCATTAGGCCTTGATTTCCTCACTGGTGAACGTAGGGTCCTAACAGCAGCTTCATTGGGCTGCGCGAAGGTTAAAGGGTATTTTAAAAGGCGTGGGCAGCACTTAGCTTAGGATCTGGCCGTTCATAATTGTTCAATAAATGCTAGCGGCTATTATTACTTTTATCTCTACTGGCTCTTCTGTAATTTATCTCCAGTGGAAGAGATGTCAGATACTTTCATAGATAGTATTTTCAAGAGATAAATTACAAAGGGTTTGTTCAGCCTTAAAAATGCTGTATGAGACTTGACTGATCTCCCTCTTCAGCCAAGAACTGGAGCAAACAAAGCAGGTGACAGAGGGACATGTTGGGCGTGCAAGACTGTATTTCTCAATTAGCAGTTGAGCCCCTTCTGGTGTGAGCAGAAAAGATGAACTGCATGATGAAGTGACATTGATTCAGCGCAGATACAGGAGCAGTCACTAACTGTAATCAGATCTCATGCAAATCAAACCTCCGGAGCAGCATTTTCATGATAATGCTTCTGCAAGGAACGCAGGATCCAACTGACTCTTGTTAAATGAGCCCACAGTGTTTTGCTTTCCCCCCAAAAGAAAAACTGTCATAGGGACTCTGAGTCTTGTTTTGTACATCCATACCTGTTTTTATGATTTGATTGCATGTAAAATACACACACACACACAACACACGTTAAGGAACCAGAAAGATTGTGAGTTTCAAGTAAATGAGTTAAGTGCTTCTCCTTAAAGACTGCACTGCAATCACAGTTCTAACTGGTTTCCAGCCGGGCATGGTGGCCCATGTTTATAATCCCAGTACTTTGGGAGGCGGATCCCGATTCCTGGCCAGCCTCAGCTCTCTCTCTCTCTCTCTCCCTGTCTCTCTCTCTCTCTCTATTTAGTGAGGCCCGCTGCAACTTCGTGAGACCTGGTTTCAAAATAAAGTATAAAAAATAGGGCCGGGGGTGTAGCGCGGAGGTAGAACGCCCTGGGTTCAATCCCCGGTACCGCAAAAAAAAAAAAAAAAAAAATAAAACCCAGTTCTAACTGGTTTCCAGAGAAGGCCTTAGATGAGGTCAAGACGTCAGTGCTAATTTCCAAGCAGAGCTACAGTTTCATTTGATGAAGTTTTTCATTATCTAAAGGAAAGATAGGGTGATAGCATTGAAATTCAAAGCATTTTGATTTTGCTGTGGACACGTGGTAATGCAATATTTCTCCCAGTCTTATTTAGCTATCAGAATTTAGAGTACACCTGTATATGTCTACATTCAAGGCAGGAGATCTGAGCAGTTATTTATTTATTTATTTTTTAATATGTTTTTATTGGTGCATCGTAGTCTCACATCACAATGAGTATCAGTTTGGTGTTGACATACATGCACACAGCTCTTGGTGTCCCTCCCCCCCACCTCCCCTTCCACATGTAGCACTGAGAATGATGTTGGTATAATCTCATATGTACACATTGTTTATGACAGTAATTCCATAGATTCACTTCTTTCTTGCCCTTCTCCTTCTCTTGTACCCCTTCCCAGTTATTTATTTATTTATTTATTTTTACGGTTCCGGGGATTGAACGCAGGGGTGTTCTACCTCCACGCTACACACCCTGCCCTATTTTTTATACTTTATTTTGAAACCGGGTCTCACGAAGTTGTGGAGGGCCTCACTAAGGAGAGAGAGAGAGAGAGAGAGAGAGAGAGAGAGAGCGAGCACTGAGGCTGGCCGCGAACCCGGATCCTCCGGTCTCCGCCTCCCAAAGTACTGAGATTACAAGTGTGCGCCACCACGCCCGGCCAGTTATTTATTTTTTAAATAGACTTTTATCGGTGCATTGTAGTCTCACATCATAATGTAGTTCATACTGACAGTGACATGTGTGCACACAGGACTTATGAGTTTCTTCCTGGCTCTCTCCCCTCTCCCTCCCCTTCCCCATATATGATATTGAGATTGGCATTGGTATTCTCACATATGTTCATAATGTCAGTGGAAGTGCCTCCTTTGTTAAGCCCCCCCAATACAGTCTCCCCTAGACTCCACTGGGGCTTCTCCTCTATTATCTAAAGTCCCTTTTGTATCCTGTTTACTCCTTAGCTTCCCCATATGAGGGAAAACATTTGATCCTTCACTTTCTGTGACTGGCTAATTTCACTCAACATAATGTTCTCCAGGTCCATTCATTTTCCTGCAAATGACATAATTTTGTTCTTCTTTATTGTTGAGTAGAATTCCATTGTGTATATCCCATAATTTTGTAATCCATTCATCTGTTGATGGACACCTAGGTTGGTTCCATAATTTGGCTATTGTGAATTGTGTTGCTATAAACATGGATAGGCATATATTACTATAATATTCTGATTTCAGTCCCTTTGGAAAGATACCTAGGAGTGGTATAGCTGGATCATATGGTGGATCCATTCCCAGTTTTCTGAGGAATCTCCACACTGATCTCCATAGGGGCTGTACTAATTTGCACTCCCACCAACAGTGTAGAAGAGTTCCTATTTCCCCACATCCTCGCCAGCATTTATTGTTTTTTGACTTTTTGATGATTGCCATTCTAATTGGGGTTAGATGGAATCTCAGAGTAGTTTTGATTTGCATCTTTCTGATTGATAATCATGTTGAACATTTTTTCATATATTTATTGGCCATTTGTATTTCTTCTTCTGTGAAGTGTCTATTTAGTTCACTTGCCTATTTTTTGATTGGGTTGTTTGTTTTTTTAGTGGTAACTTTCTTAAGTTCTTTGTATAGTCTAGATATTAGTCCTCTATTAGAGTAGCTGGTAAAGATCTTCTCCTATCCTGTTGGCTCTCTATTAAGAGATAGTTTCCTTTGTTGTGCAAAAGCTCTTTAATGCAATCCTGTCGCCGGATGGAAGCTGCTGTGATGAGATTAAAAGTTATACTCTCGCCTGAATGACTCGGAGTCAGAATTATTATTAGAAGTATAGGGGGGTTGGGGAGAAAACAGAAGTCTCATGATCTCCTTCAACCAGTGTCTTTCTTTTATTGAGGGGTTTAACCAAAACATTGTAAAAAAATGATTAAACATGAACCAGTAAAGCAGTCATGGGGTGAGTCAGGGAAAAACAGTAAGGCAGTCACAGATGAATCAGGGAAGGGAGGGGTAAACAATTCTGGGACATGAGGAGCTTGCCGTCAGTGTCCATCAGCTTATCGGTCCCATTTGGTCCTTGGAAATTTGCTTGCGTGCAAACAAATTATTTCCACTTGGGTGGCAGTTTGTCCCCCCCACCAAGCTGGACCGAGGTGACCTCAGAGCTTATGACTAAGAAGGCTTTTGACACAATCCCACTTGTTAACCCTCATTCTAATTGCTTGTGCCTTGGGGGTCTTATTGAGGAAGCATCTACCTGTTCCTATATGTTGGAGTGTTGGACCTAGACTTTGAGCAGTTATTTAAGCCATACCTCTTCTATTCTTCTGAAAGGAAACTTGTTTGAGTTTAACTTTACATCAATTGGCATCAGGTACTGCCTGCTCAAAGCCCCTTGTGCAAACACCGTCTTCCACAGTTTGGAAAAATCTGTTATCATCATTGGCCACCTGAAATAAAGCCAGTTATTTTGATCTAGAATTCTGAAATGTAAAGATTGAGCTTTGAGTACTCCCCCTTTTTTTTTTTTTGCGGTACCGGGGATTGAACGCAGGGGTGTTCTACCTCCGTGCCCTATTTTTTATACTTTATTTTGAAACCGGGTCTCACAAAGTTGCGGAGGGCCTCACTAGGGAGAGAGAGAGAGAGAGAGAGAGAGAGAGCGAGCGAGCTGAGGCTGGCCGCGAACCTGAATCCTCCGGTCTCCGCCTCCCAAAGTACTGGGATTACAAGCGTGCGCCACCACGCCCGGCTGAGTACCCTTTTGATATTCTCTTTAATAAATTTGTGAACCGATGTGTGCATGTGTACTTCTATCACCCTGAAACCCATCAAGATGTATGATTACAATGCAACAATATAATAATAATAATAATAATAATAATTATAATAAAAATTTGTAAACTACTCGGAAAGTGTGACTTTTTCAATGGGTATAGATGGGTTGTCTGACTCAGAAGCCATTGTTCCCACAGCAGAAATAATGCATTTGGGTAGGAGTAAAATGAACAATACCTTCCATTTCTTGTGTGAAATTAAGGGTTAGTATGAAAAATTATTTCTGAGGAGTATTTTCATGGAAAGCAGAACAACTTAGTTTCTGAGTATTCAAGGTGATAAGTTCTAAAGGAGGAAAAATCCCTACCCTTTCAGAAGGAATGTGTGTGAGGTCACTCTCTTAACCTTGGCGAACTCTTGCATTATCACGAGCAGTGTTATAATGAAAAACTCATTTCACAGCAGCTGATTAAGCTTTGACTCACAATTATGCTGTCTTTCAAAAGTCTTTATCTTAGCATTTTGAAAATATGATGGCTTCATTATTTGTTATATTTCCAAAGTTAGAGCTTCAAAGGAGCTGCAAAAACTTTCTCAGTCATGTAGAAAGTCATGAATAAAACATGCATATCCAGAATTTTAAATCGAAGTAATTAGACCACATTAGAATCTTAAAAAAAAAGATTTAACATCCATGTCAATTTAGAGAAAGATGCCCTTCATTAAATAACATCTTCCTGTCCAACATTTTAAACTGTCACTTTTAATGTAACATTAGAAAAATAATTACTATGATTGAGATAATTTAAAAAAACTAAATGTTAGGGAATTCAGACCACAACATTTTCAGAGCCTCTGATTCCAATAAAAATTTTTTTTATAAATTATTTGAAATTAGCTAGGCAATATTTTGAAATTTACACCAACATTCTGGGTCCATAACCAGAAGTCTGAAACTTGACTGAAGATTCATATGATATATAGATATATAGATATATATAGATATATAGATAGTTCTCTGATATATAGAGAGAACTGATCTATCATCTATTATCTATCAATCATCTATCATCTATCATCTATCTATCATCTATCATCTATCTATCTATCAATCATCTATCATCTATCTATCTATCATCTATCTATCAATCATCTATCTACCATCTATCATCTATTTATCTATCTATCTATCTATCTATCATCTATCTAGAGAGAGAGAAAGAGAAAGATGAGAAAGGACTTATTAGGAGAATAGGCTGAGAAGTCTTACAGTAGGCCATCTACCAGCTGGAGAGCCAGGAAAGCCGGTGGTGTGGCTCAGCTAAGCCAGAAAGCCTTAGGAACAGGGAAGCCAGTGGTGTAATTAATCCTTGGTCTATGGCAGAAGGCCTGAGAGTCTAGGAGGCCACGAGTTCAAAGGCTGGAGGATCTGGAGTTCTGTTGTCCAAGGGTAGGAGAAGGGTGTGCCACCACGCCTGGCTCACCTCCCCCCCCCCCCTTTAACCACCAACTCATAGTAATCTCTTTTGGAAATGCTCAAGGCACACCTGGGGCAGCCCAGTCATTCTAATCAGAAGCAAAAATCACCTGGGCTTCCCTTTCAGCAGAAGAGGGTTGGGCTCAGCAGGTGCTGAAGCACGCATTGAGAATAACTAATGCTTTCCCAGCTACCTGGCTATTTTTAATCCAGTCAAGTTGACATCACAAATCAACCATCATACTCTGGAAATTATGATTAAATCGGTCTGGGGCAGGGTGAGGTCATCAGTAGGTTTAAAATCTCTGTAGGTTAGCCGGGTGTGGTGGTGCACGCTTATAATCCCAGTACTTGGGAGGCTGAGACCAGAGGATCGGGGTTCGCAGCCAGCCTCAGCTACTTAGTGAGGCCTCTGCAACTTAGTGAGACCCTGTTTCAAAATAAAGAATAAAAAATAGGGTTGGGGGTGTAGGTCCGAGTGAGAATGCCTCTGGGTACAATCCCCAGTACTGCAAAAAAAAAAAAAAAATCTCTGTAGGTGATTCTAGTGAGCAGACTGGGTGGGACCCTCCGAGCCTGAGGAATCCCGTCATTATCACACACAGCTGAACTTGACGCACGCACTAGAGGCTCCAGCTAACCTGGCCCACTTCTGCATGAACTAGCTATTGCAATGCTTCCAGGGGTGGGGTGGGGGCGTCTGTTTCTCTGGAATGCCACACGTAGCTTTCGATGGCCAATTTATACCAAATGGCGAATGTCTGAATTTACCTGGCTGCACATGATTGCCGGCAGCAGGTCTATCAGTGCTTGGACTGGACGGCATTCCTGGAGAGGTTAGATCTTCCCTGGAAGGGGTTGGGTGACCTGGTTACTCAGAGGTCGGATATAATGTGATATTTCTCCTGCAGCTTCTTCTAACTCTGCAAAGACCTGGGTTATGTTCTGATCACCTGTTGGGACTAAGAGTAGAAATACATAGCTGGTACCTGCCTTCTCTTCAAAATCCTGCAAACTTGGCTATTGGGCTTCTGCCAACCTAGATTCAAGGGAGGGCGCTCCCCAGTCAGGGGTTGGGCATATCAGGGCTGGATGCGGAGGAGACTCCTTCCAGGTCATGCCCCATCTGGACATCCTCCGCTTTCTCCCAGCTCGCTGACACGCCTATGCCTGGGACTGGGGTCAGGCTGGGGCATGGGACATAGGGCATGGGGCAAAGGGCATAGGGCATGGGGAAGCTCCTGACTGCTGGACCACATCTGAGTCTTTGGTTATATGGGATTGACTGAGTGTTCATGAAGTTCATGAAGGAACATGTGTTTTGTCTCACTGAACCCATGGCTGTAGTCGCCCCCAAAGCTCCTACAAGGGTGTGCCCCAAACTGTCTTGAAATGGGGCCAGCTAGGATTCCAAAGCAAGAAACACTAAGTGTTTTAGACATAAGTCTAAAGCATTTGTTAGGGGAACTTAAGAGTGCTACAGCTTATCCTCATGGCAAAAGCAAGATTGAAGGTCCATCTGTCCACAGAGAGGGAGTCAGGGTGTGGAGTTTAATGGACGTTTTAAAGAATTTTGGCTCAGGGACAGAGCCAGTTTCATTCAGTGTTTTGGGCAAGAACCTAAACATTTTATCAGCGCCTGGGAATACTCAAGGCCCTGGCGTGGGCTGGAGCCTGCTGGGAAAACCTGCAGTTGGCAGAGTCACAGAACTGTCAAGGTACTCAGGCTTTTGGTCAGGATGCAGAACTGGGGTTCCCTGCAGCACAGGTTCTGTGCATAGAGCAACCAACTATCCTGGTTTTCCTGGGACTGTTCCAGTTTTAGCACCATGAGCCCTGCATCTCAGAAAACCCCCACCCCAGGGAAATCAGGTTATTGGTCAGCCCACATGTAAGCCTAACTCTGTGCTCCTACCCTGCACATAGCACTTTTAAAAAGGGGGTAGTAGGCTCAGCATGGTGGTGCATACCTGTAATGCCAATACTTGGGAGGCTGAGACAGGAGGATAGAAGGTTCAAGGCCAGCCTCAACAACTTAGCAAAACCCTGTTTCAAAATAAAAAGTTGAAAAAGGCTGGGGCTGTAGCTCAGAGGTAGGATGCCCCTGGGTTCAATCCCCAGTAGTGCACGCATGTGCATGTGCACACACACACACACAAAATGAGTAGAGAAAAGCAAGGCAAAGTAGAAGCAGGGAAACATGAATTGTGTTAGACTGTAGAACTTGGGTGATTTGGCTGGAACAAATAATTGCAACAGCAGAAGATCAGGTAAGAAGGGTAAACTGAGGCTTAAGAGTCAAAGTGAAGAGTTGGCTAATTCAGTGCATAGTTGCAGATTGAGGAAAAGTGAGATATTTTTGTTTTTAACAGCAAAAGAATACAATGAGAAAAAAATACACGGAGTAAGTCTGAAAGAATTTATTAGCATTCTTCAAGTCAAATACTGATTCCAAGAACAGGTGCCAAATATTTTCCAAGTGATTTTCAAAGTGGAAAGAAATGCCCTTGAGAGGCAGTCTTATTAAATGTGTGCTTACAAATACTGGGAATCAAGGACACTCTATCCTTCTCTCTTTAGTAATCACTGGAAGGGCTTACTCTCCTAAAATAGCTATCAACTTCGGAGGTGTCAATCAATCATTCAAATCGTATTCATTCCATTCCAACTACGTGCCCAGGAGCATAGCATGCATTAAAGATACAAAGGGATGTATAAAAGGCACATTTCCTGCCTTCAACTAACCCATCTTAGTTGGGGAAGGAAGATGGATGCACATCTAGACATTATCAAGTGGATCTCAACAGATCAGTATGTGGCCAACGAAATGATTCACTTTTAGATGTGACAAAGCCAGGTAAAACCCAGTTCTAAGACCTGCCATTACTGTTTTCTTTATTGCTCTACCTCAGCTGTGTACCTAACATTTGACTAAGCACATAAAATGAAATGCAAATTGCTCCCGCAGCAAATGCATCAGGCTGTCTTTACTTTGATCACAAATACATAAATCACAAGATGCCTCTTAAAGTTCATCTTGGGGAACAATATAACGCAGTCTATGAGCAATTCAGAGTGATTTACAATCATCTTCTCATTTAAAAGCGGATCTACTCCAAAGAAAGCAAAAAATGCTTTTTTTGGGAGATAGAAATGTTATTTCCTTTTTTTTAATCCTTTGTATAACTCAGGTGGTTAATCTACACAGTTTTGAAAGCTGGCTTCTTGCCAATAAACTTAAAATTTAAAGAGGGTATAAAAATCAGTTTATTTAAAACTATAAGGAAAATCTACTTTTCAACTTGATTCTTGGAATAACTTGGAATCAAAGTTTTTAAAGCTTTTAAAACTGTTAAACATTTCAAACAGTTTCTGATATTAAGAAAGTAAAAGTGTGCAAAGTGCTTGTAATCAAGTATTGATTTCATAAGGTCAACAAAAGTATATACTATCTCAGTTCTCAAGGACTTTTCAATAATGTTATGAGGATTTGAATGGATAAAAATATCAGGCAGCATGTACAAAGTAGTCAATAAATTAAAAAGGAAGCAAGTGTATTAAAAATGCATGTTAGGCTGGGGGTGATGGCATACACTTGTAACCCAGTACTTGAGACAGGAGGATCACAGATTCGAGGCTAGCCTCACTAATTTAGCAAGACCCTTAGTAACTTAGTGAGACCCTGTTTCATGTGAAAATATACCAACATCATTCTCAGTACTTCATACGGATGGGGGGAGGCGGGGCCGGGACACTAAGAGCTGTGCGTATGTATGTTAACATCAAATAGATATTCATTGCGATGTAAGACTCCAATGCACCAATAAAAGCATGTTAAAAAAAATAAAAGTAAAAAGGGCTGGGGTGTAGCTCAGAGGTAGAATGCCCCTGGGTTCAATATCCAG